>QANT01005869.1:0-60803 GCA_003254885.1 Purshia tridentata | reverse complement strand
TTTCTTAGAATTTCGCAAACCTTCCTTGAAATCCCTTGAAATCCCCCAGTTTTAAATACATTTCGTAAAATCCACTAAAAACTCTGTCTTAGAATTTCCATCTGAAAACCGTTTTGAAAAATTCTGATAAATTGATAAAACTGATCAAGCTTCCAAAATATTAAATAAGAATTGAAATTTTGTATCGACCAAGAATTATTTTGTAAACTGCTTTGTTGAGGAAAACTCTCACCCAACCGTTACCCACCAAACCTGCCGTACATGCGCAGGGCCTACGACCTGCCGTACGCATGCAGGGCCAATAGCCTGCCGTACATGTGCAGGGCCTACGACCTGCCGTACGCATGCAGGGCCAATATCCTGCCGTACATGTGCAGAGCCAGGGTCTGTCATACACATGCAGGGCCAATATCCTGCCGTACGTGCACGCAGGGCCGCCCCCAAAGGGCAAGGCATCCCGACACACGGCCCAAAGCCTATATGTGTGCCGTGATGAGTCCCAAAGACCTATAAGATCTGCAATCTGCAAGGTACTGCGAAGGGTGGTTTGAAAATCCTTTTTCCTTAATTTCCCTTTTTACCCATAAAAATATATAACCTTTCCAAAACTGGGAAATCATTAAACCAACAACTATAAAATCTTTTTCAGTAACCAAACCCTTGGTACAAAACCCATTGAAATCCAATGTTTTCTCAAACTCAAACATAAAAGCATTTTAAATTCCTTTTTGTCTCGCCGAAGCATGAAATCCAAGGTAACTAACTCACTATCCAGAATTCAAATCAACACTTATTTAAGAAATCAGAAAGCCCAACTCGTGAACCAAACATATTTCTAATTTAAATAAATCACGGCTGAATAACTTAAAATATAATTATGAATTAAATCATTAAATTCATAAAAGTAGTTTAGGAAACGAAGTCCACTCACAGAGATAGCCTAGCCTTGGTCTCCGAATAGATCGTCCTTGGACTCGGGAGTGTCGCCTAACACGAGAACGACAATACGTTAGAATATCGTTCAAATTACGATCGTAAAAACACATACACATTCTAGGCCTTATGCTCCAAAATTCTAAATTTAATTATAATCCAACTTAATTTCCTTCTCGACTCAAAACCCATGCCACTAGNTTCCTTCTCGACTCAAAACCCAAGCCACTAGCTTATTTTTAATCCCGTAATTTCATCAATTAACCTCCATTCTACCAACTTGACCAAGGATAGGATCGTCCGGATGACGTTTCGACAACCCAAAAAAGTGTCCAACTTCACCACTAAGTCACTATTTCTCCGATTTTCTTCAAACTAACCATTCTAAACCTCAATAATTTCCTAAATTTCTCGTTTCAAACTTCGATTATATGTTCCAAATGGCGGAAATTACCTAGAACGCCTAACAATTTGATTTACTTTCAAGCTCCCATGTTAAACCCGAATTGGGTATATCCCCAATTTCTCCAACTTCCCAATTTCTCAAAATTCCTTTAAATTTCTCACTCTAACCTCCAATTGGTAATTCCTATGAGTGATTATTGCTCAAAACAACCTCAAAACACCACCCAAAAATCCATTTCTAGAGGGACTCGAAATGGGTGTTAAACCCCAATTTTAATCTTCCACAATTTCTCCAAATTGAACAACCACACTATAAGGAAAAGAAGGCCCAAGATGAAATGAGGAAAACCCACCTGAAATCGAGGCAAATGGAGGGTGGAGCTAGTCGGAATCCGCGAGTAAATGGGCGGCGGCTGGTGCTTTTCCGGCGTGATTTCCTGCGGGAAGAGCTGGCCGGCGTGGGGAGAAGCACAGAGGAGGATGGCCGGCGACTGGAGAGGTGGTTCTTGGCCGGCGACTGGAGAGGTGGTTCTTGGCCGGCTCGTCGCTTGGTGTCGCCGGAAATGGCTGGAGCTGCAAGCTCCAGTCGCGCGCAGGGGCAAAGAGAGATCGGGAGAGAGAGAGAGAAAAGGGCTGGGCGGCGTCGGGAGGTGGCTGGCCGGCGATTGGCGACGTCGCCGGCAGGTCTGGGTGGTCGGAGTGGCTGGGGGGGAGGTCGCGCAGGGAAGAGAGGGAAGGAAGTCACGGCCTGGAGGGGGTCTGCGCGAGAAATAAAGGGGAGAGAGAGAGAGAGAGAATTCCAGAATTTTCTGGAATTCTAAGTCATTTTGCCCGAAATTACAAGTTTGCCCCTTACTTTGAACCTCCGTATTTCACAAACCGTAGCTCCAAACGATGCATGCTACGTGTCTACGAACTCGTGAAGTCGAGCTCTACGCAACCATGTCAAAGTCAACTCTAAACTCCAAGTAATTTAAAAAGTCAACCTTGAGCTCTTTTATCACGTTCATAACTTTTTAACCGTAACTCTAAATCACCCATGCCGCATGTCTATGAACTCGTGAGCTCGAGACCTTCCTAACAGACCCAAGGTCAAAGCTAAAATCTTGTTAGATCCAAAAGTCAACGTTGGGCCCTATTATCATTTACTTAGGAAAAGGACCAAAAATGTTAGTGTGAATAATTTCTAAAAGACCTGGACTGCGAGTTGATCCTAGTTTCTTAATATTAGTCATTTTTCCTTTAATGCATTCAATGCAATCACCATAATCTGAAAAGTCTAAGTGAGGAAGAATTTCCTCCTTGACTAGATATTGCATTCTTTTATTTTTAGATATATGGCCTAATCTCTTATGCCACAATCTTGAAGAGTTTGCTAGATATCAAATGCGTTTTTGTCCAGTTAATTCAATACTAAAAGTAACATCACTGTTGTCACAATTTAACTGAAAAAGATTATCAATTAAGAAACCATTGCCAACTAAAATTTTATTAAAAAACAAATCAAATCCTAAACCAGAAAATTCGAAACTGAAATTTTTCCTAACTAATTGGGAAACTGGAATCAAAGTCCTTCTCATGGAAGATACAAAAGCAACATTTTCTAATTCCAAAAGGAAACCTAAACCCTGATTGAAGCTTAACACTTCTTACTGCATGGACTGGAACCTTCTTGCCATTCCTTACGAAGACATGTGTTTGATCTGTACTTGGTGTCTTTTGGCTTATGAAGTCCTGCAGAGAATTATAGAAACATGGATTGAGGAACTAGTGTCAATCCACCATGAATTTGAAATGACAGTTATGGAACTAGACTCAAAACAAACTGAAACAAAATTAGACTTACCTTTAGCCACCCTTTTCTCTAACCATTTCTTGTACCTAGTGCAATTTCTTTTAAAGTGTCCTGCTTTTTCACAAAAATAACACTTAAATTCAGTAGTTTTTTTAGCATTTAAGGTATTAAACTTCTTAAGGGCAGAAGAACTAGCTTTATCCTTATTGGCAGTAGCATGATGAGTCTTTGGACGCTTTGCAGAATTTGTGGTAAGGTGCACAGTGTTGGTTTCTTTCTCCTTCATAAGCCTAGATTCTTCCAGAACACAAACACCAATAAGGTCATCAACATTCCATTTGTCCTTCTGAGTATTATAAATTACCTGCAGCTGTTCAAATTTAAAGGAAATAGAATTCAAGGCTAAGTGAACCAGGAAAGCATTAGCTATGGGTATGTCTAAAGCTCTCAGCTTGCTTGCAACTTCAATCATGCCTAAAAGATACACACTAACATCCTCTACTCCATCATGCCTTATGTTGGTAAGCTTACTCATCAAATTTCCTGTCTCAATCTTCTCAAATTCTTTGAACTTCTGACCTATAGCTTCCAAAAACTCTTTAGCATTCTCGGATTCAGGAATCCCACCATAAACAGCTTCGGACATGGACTTCTTCATTATCAACAGACACATGCTGTTGGCCTTCTCCCATTTTTCAAACTTAAGCCTCTGTTCAGCAGTGCTTTCCTCAGTCAATTCTGGTGGTCTGTCCTCCCTTAGTTCTAAGTCATGATCTAAGAGACCTAAGGCTATCTCTAAGTCTCTTTTCCACTTCTTAAAGTTGTTACCAGTCAAGGGCTTAATAGAGTTGATGGAAGGATTCATAACTGAAAACATGATTACAATATATATAATTAATTCTTTAACCCCAAAACTTTATGCATAAATGATAACCATCTGTGGACTAAATTACCATGCATACTCAAGACTGACAGTATGGACCAGTGTGTTAATTTGCTACCAAAACCTCACATCAATAGACAGAAAGGCATTGATATTCACAATGATTAATATGCCACCTTGTTCCATCATGAGTTGTTTTTCATTTGAATTCACACTTGTGAGCAGAAAATTCAATTGATAGTCCCTCATGATGCAAACTTGTCATGTTAACTGGAATTGAATAATAATTATTTCATGATTATCTGTGGATTAATCATAAAACAATTACTATCAATTAAATTGACATCCTTATAGGATATATATATTCTTTATGCGGAATTTTAATTATATACCATGAACAAGGGAAAGAAAATATGATACCAACAAACATGCTGTTTATATATATATATTTGTCTAGCTTGAACATATATATTTTTGCAGTTCATATATTTATTTAACAAATATATATTCAACCATCGAATTCAAAGAAACACATATATAAAATATTTATTGTGAGATTCTTAGCATGCATACATATTTCTATAGTCAAAATAACCAAAATTGCAGACAAGCTTCTTTAGCCAAAAAAATATTAAATTGACTAGACAAGTACTGTTGAGATTAAATCACTCTAAGCAATTCAACCCTTTCCCTCTACGGATCTTGTTCTAGAAGAATTTGATGAAACTTGCAAAGAAAGTAAATAGCAAATATAAAGGAACAAGAACACCAAATTTAACGTGGTTCGGCAATTGCCTACGTCCACGGCGAGCACCCAATAGATTTCACTAACTTCGAGAAGGAATTACAATGATCACACAAATTCTCTCTCACAATAGGTCTTAATCTATCTCTCACACTTTTGGCTAACTTTCCTAATGTTGGTCTTAGGGTTTTCTGAGTCTAAAGAACCTATTTATACTCATAGGCCTTAGAATACATTCAGGGATGAACTAGGAAGCACAAATCCTCCACAAACTAGGAGAAAAAACGTAGTGACCACGTGTAGGACCGATCCCATGGCCATGGGATCGGTCCCACAGAGAGCATGCTACTTCCAGGACGCGTAGGACCGGTCCTCCAAGGGGTAGGATCGGTCCTACAGAGGCTACGACATGGGAAACCCAAAAAACACCCCAGAGGACCGGTCCTCTCAAGCCTAGGACCGGTCCTCCAGAGGCTTCATCTCCGAAACGCCCCAAAATGCCCATGTAGGGCCGATCCTCAAGCCTTGGGACCGGTCCTCAAGCCTTGGGACCGGTCCTCTGCGACACTCTTATGCGTTCTCGCCTTCCTTTGTCGTTCCACCTACCACGAACCTCTTCCATCCTTCCTAACTTCATCCAAACGTCCAAGGATACTTCCATGGACTCCCAAACCCTTTAAGCGAGCCAAAAACACAACAAGTACTTGCATGCAAACTTCAAAAAATAGACCTTTAGATGCATAGAACCTAGTGCTCTGATACCAATGTTAGCTTTCTAGATATGCATACACAAAGGGACTTACCCTGTGAAGTAATCTCACCAAGGTCGACAAAGTCAAAAGCTGCAGCAAAGGTGTTTGTAGGAATGTCACAATCAGCCAAAGTCTTCCTCTCTCTCTGTACCTATCTAATTACTCACCTATATGGGGTAGGTTATGCGTTGTGTAAACTGTACATGAGAGAGGGGACTTAAGCCTTTATTTTATAGATGAAAACTCCAAATACCTTGCCCATAAAGGAATTCTAGAAGTTTATCCTTACCACCTCCTGAATTCATGGCCTAATAGAATAGGTATTCCTACTTCACTTTAATGAATCTGGCTGTTCAAGTTGATTCCCTTTTGTATTTTTAGTCTCGATACGTATTCTAATAGGATGTGAACTCAATATGGTCCTTACAGCACCGTAGTTGGATCACCACAAGGCTTTCACTCTAAAACTTTGTGTGAAGCTTCGGTGTCTCAACTGAATGAGAACATCTACTATTTATACTACTTTGCAAGGGACAACCCCTACTTGCTGGGTTAAACCGCCCACTAAGCAGCCATTTATCCACTCAAAGTAACCGCCCACTAACTTGGTAACCGCCAAGTAACCACCCACTACTCGGGGAAGTTATCCTCCACTCAGCATGATCGGGAGCCAACCGCCACTAGCCCACTCCCTTGAGTAACTACCCACATCCTTGGGAAGTTATCTCCACTAGCCAACTCACTCCAAGTAACCACCCACTACCTTGGTGGTCAACTTCCAAGCAGCCCACTACTTCCTTGATTGTAGGAACCACTCCCCACATCCAAGCTGTCTAGTCATGGTTCGCTTTTGGCTTGAGCCTTGGCACCGCGGTTGCACCATCTCTTGCACCAACGTTGCCCCACTTTGCATGCTAGGCTGCTGCCTATGTCATGCCATGCGCTTCCTTGCATGCTAGGTTGCCGCCTATGCTATGCCACGTCGCTTCCTTGCATGTTAGGCCGCTTCCGTGTGGAGTCTCCTTGCAGCGACAAGTGGCGACTTCCATAAGTGCCAGCGGTTACCATATGCATAGTGGGTGGTTATCTAGTAATTGGGGGTGTCAATTGCTTAGTGGGAAGTTACCAACATAGTGGGTGGTTACTCCACATAATGGGTGGTTATCACTTAGTGGGCAGTTACTAGGATAGTGGGTAGTTTGTGCAAGACTATCTTCCTAGTAGTGCTTTGATGTGGCAAGCATGCATGCTGCCACATGTCCTAGGCGGTTGGGGTTGTCAACCGCACACCTTCAGCATATTTTGTGAGTTGCCTATAAACAGGCATACTGAGGCATAAGAGAGGGGGCGTTGCTCTTGTGGCAAAAGAACAAGAGGTGAAGGAACTAGGGATAGTTACTGTTGTTGTATGTGCCTTTGTGCCAATTCCTATTCTTTGGTTAATAAGAAAAGGTTGGGCTTGGTGCCCGTAAACTTGTGTGTGTGCACTTGTGTGGGTTGGCTGAGACTGTGAGGGCATCACAGTGCCATTACTAGGTGTTTTGTGAGGATTTTGGAGGATCGAAAAATACCCTTGTAACAGTTGCAGGTCTTATATATATATATATATATATATATATATATATATCTGATGAACTTGGATTATTTAAACACGAAGAATGCATTGTACTTATTGTTAATTGCAACTTAACAAATTGTGGTAATTGTTAATTGCAACTTTGCAAGTTGTGGTAATTGTGAGCACCTTTCGAATGCCTCGTTGCTAATGTAAACATCTACCCCAGCCCTACCTCATCATGAAGTCGATCATAAAATTTGATTTTACATGAAATTAGTTCGATCGTAGTTAATTGTGGCCAATTAATTAATCCAAGCTCTCCAATTCCCACATAATAATATATTGTGGCCAGTACGTAACAGACTAGCAGGTGTTTAATATTATAATTTAGTGGTGTTTATTTCCAGCTGATCGATCTACTAGCCCTGCCCATTGCCTAAAGAGTTGGCATGTATCTACTGATCGAACTTATCGACTAACAAGCCAGCAATTAAGAAACTAATTAGATCTAACTAAACAAACAAGCTTATTATTCCGATGATAAAACAACTGTTTTTTCCCAGAGTCATTAAATTGGACCCGGTCAAACGAATTCAAGCAAAGTATGTTTATTTGACGAATTCAAGCAAAGTATGTTTATTTGACGAATTCAATTAGGACATATCTAGCTAGGACTGGATATATATACATGCACCTTTTAGTGTGGGATTTCTCATGGGCCCACTCCACATTGTATTTCGATAATCAGGATCGTTTCTTGTTTTATCTTCATTGAAGGATCGTGCTTGCAAAAAATTAGATTAATCGGAGACTATTTGACTGTTGATTAATTGATCACAATTTCAAGTGTTTATCGAAATATTTTGTTCGTCTATTTATTTGATCAAAGTTTGATAGTTTAATGGTTTCCGATTTACTTAATTTTTTGCAAGGATGATCTTTAAATGTAGACTTAAAAAATAGACCTTCGGATTGTTTAAATACTCTATAGAATGGGCCCTAATGAAGAATGTCATAAATATGGGATCCTACACTTGAAAAGGCCTGTATATATATCATTATCTGGAGCGGTGAAGTCTTTGTCATTCAAATTTTTTTGATTTAGAGTGTTCACCACCTGATTTGTCGACTTAATATTTTGATTCCTTGCCCTACAATGCAAAAATTGAGAACTTGTTGCACCATTGGGGGTCAAATAAAAGTTCCAGCAAAATTTATGGTGGGAGACCAGGACTAACTTAATTATATTCTCTAGCAATACAAGAAAAATCCTTATTAGGCACGGATAAAAGGGCACAATTATAGTTTTGCAGTATTGCTTTTTTCATTGGGCACAAATCCATTGGGGGTCAAATAAAAGTTCTAGCAAAATTTATGGTAGGAGACCAGGTAACTTAATTATATTTTTCTAGCACTACAAGAAAAATCCTTATTAGGCACGGATAAAAGGGCACAATTATAGTTTCGTAGTACTGCTTTTGTCATTGGGCACAAATATAAGTAGAGATGTGCTCTCTAATCTTTAGGCATATATAACTGGAGAGCAAATTTGTTATTCGTTTTGGTACTAAACCTTTTATCTTAACCATTAAAAAAGAGAGAAGAGGGAAAGTAAGGAAGAAATGTGAGAGTAAATAGTTAAGATCAAAGACCTCCTACCAAATTGAATAGCAGCCCTAGCAAATTTGCTCTCATATAATTGTGTCATTTGTACTTCTTGAATAGTATTCGGTCAACAAATCTGCTCTCATATAATTGTGTCATTTGTACTTTTTGAACAATATTCGGTCAACAAATATGCTCTCATATAATTGTGTCGTTTGTACTTCTTGAACAATATTAATATGTTGACCAACATATGTGACAATGGCAAAATATAAAATTATAATATCTATGTATTTATGTTCTCTATGTTCTTTTTTTTTTTGGGAAAATATTAGGGAAAGGACCTCACATATGGTGGCGGAGCCAAATCAGGACCCCTAATTCAAAAGTACATTCAGAAGGACTTAAATTTCACTTAACAGTCAAATAAGGAATTTCCGTCAATTTTTAGCTAATGGCCGTCAAAAACAGATCACATGCCTATCATGTGACATTTTAAATGGGCAATTTCGACATTTTGCCCCAGTGTTTAATCAACCCCAATTAAAATGAATATCACCCACAAAGAAGCGCGAAAAGGTAGGGTTTGCTTGAGGCTTAGGCTTTTCACGTTCTCTGCCTCTGTTACTTTCACTTTCACTTTCAAAAAGACTGCCATTTTCGAGAATCTTGGGCGATTTTACAAAATCTTGGGTGAACAATTGCCTTTTTGACTGAGATGGATGACTTGTCGCAATTTTTCAGAACATATGAAGATCCTCCAAACTACAGTATGTGGTCCTTCATGTTTTATTATTCTTATTGTGGCAATTTCCATGATGGGTGTTTAGTTTTGTATTCTTCTGTCTCTATAGTGGGAAAAGTTATATTTCTTTATGATGGTGGGTGTGAGTGTTTACTGCGTGTGTGTGTGACTACGGGTGTGTATATGTGTGTTTTGGCTTCTACTGTTTTAGCAGCATATGTGTGTTAGATGGGACCAATGAATGATAATGAGCTTCTAGTGCATTTACTGTATATTTGTACTTGGTAGCTAATTAAATAATTGGTAGTTAGGAAAAGGATAGTGGAATAGATGCTTTGTTAGTTAATTAGTAGTTAATTAGACAAATTATGATGAGTTGATGGATTTATGAATAAACTATTTAATTAGTCTAACAAATTATGACTTTAATGGTGCTGGTTGTTTTTTATTATTGCATTGAGAAATGTCTCTTATGATTGTTGGTGTTGTTGTCTCTTATGATTTTTGGTGTTGTTATAATTGAATGCAATGGTCATAATGCAGGTGAACCAGAACACTTTACGTTAGAGATACACCATGGTGGTAAACTAGTGGAAGTGAATAATGTCTTCACTTATCGAGGTAACCATATTATATGGAGGGACTATTGCAACCTAGATTTCATGTCTCTGTTTGAGTTGGATGGACATGCCACATGGCTAGGGTACAAAGTGAAGCCTGGTTATTATTACAAGACACAAACTCAAGAGTGGGAACCAATCTTAACAGATGAAGATGTGCTGAGAATGTGTAGAAATCAGACTCCAAACAGAGTGGCTTCTTTGTATTACATTCATGATGATGATGCAATTGAAGGTGGGGGAAGCAGCAGTGAAAGGTGGGGAAGCAGCTGTGAATGGTGTGGAAGCAGCAGTGAGTGGTGTGAACAATAAGCAAGCAACAGTCAGTGAGGGAGGTGTGAATAATGAGCCAGCTGATGAAGACGAGTATGAGAGTGATGATGATGATAGTGATTCGGATTATAAGTATGTTGACAGTGAATATGAGCAAGATTTAGAAGACTTTGACATGGCTAATTATGTTGATTTTGAAATTGAGAGTGATAGTGACGGTGGAGGGTTTGGAGATGTAGATTCTGAAGACATGGCCAATGAGAGTGACATTTCAAGTCTCCATGACAGTGACGAAGAAAATGATGATGAGCTCACTGCTAAGGAAATTAGAAAGAAAAAGAACAGGCCCAAGTTCTCTTACTTTAGAAAGGAGGTAGATCTAAAGAACCCTCAATTTGAGTTAGGGCAGTGTTATGCAAATGCAGAAGATTTTAAAGAGGCAATGAGAGTTTATTCCATCATTAACAGCAGAGAGAGAATTTTTGCAAAGAATCATTGCAAAAAGGTAAGAGTGAAGTGTGCAGAAGGATGCCCTTTTCATCTCTTTGCTCCACACGACAAAAAGATTAATTGTTTTGTTGTTAGAACCTTGGTAGATGAGCATCAGTGCACTGCCCCAAGGTATAACCAGTATGCAAATGCCACATGAATGGCAGAAGAATATGGGGATGAGTTTAGAAACCCCAAGTGGGATATTAGGGCATTCCAGGAGAAGGTGCTTAAGCAATACAATGTTACAGTGACTAGGTCTCAATGCTATAGAGCAAGAAGGCTTGCAATGAAAAAAGCACAGGGCAGCATTGAGGGGCAGTATGCAGTGCTTAGGGATTATCTGACCACCCTTCAGCATCATAATGAAAACATCACTGTTGGTGTCCAATCAGAATTAGAAGGGGATGGTGATTCTGCTAGGTTCAAGAGATGCTATATCTGCTTTGGTGCATCAAAACAAGGTTATCTCGAAGGGTGTAGACTTGTGGTTGGCTTGGATGGTTGTTTCATAAAGGGAGAACACCAAGGACAGTTGTTAAGTGCTATTGGGGTTGATGCCAACAATGGCATGTTCCCAATAGCATATGCAGTGGTTGAGATTGAAAACTATGATTGTTGGCGCTGGTTTTTGGATCTTCTTATTACTGATCTAAAGATGGAGAATTCACATGGCCATGTGATAATATCAGACAGGCAAAAGGGACTGGTGGATGCTGTTGCTGATATGTTACCGAATGCAGAACATAGGCATTGTGTGAAGCACTTGGCAGCAAACTTTAGGAAGAAGCACCCTGGGATGTTATTGTACAACAATGTTTTTTCTATTGCCAAGGCCACAACAGAAGCCATGTGGAGGAGGGAGATGGCTAAGATGAGAGCACTTGATGGACCTGCTGCTGATTGGTTCAATGACAAGCCTCCTCTTTATTGGTGCAAGGCTTTTTCAAAACATCCCCAAAGTGTGACCTCATTCTCAACAACCTCTGTGAGTCATTCAATGCTGCAATAGTTTCTGCCAGAGACCAGCCTATCATCACTATGCTTGAGAGGATCCGTATGTACATCACATTGCTCATGGATAGAAGAAGAGAGAACTGTCATAAGTGGAATCACAATCTCCCCCCAAGAATCAAGGAGATAATAGACAAGAGGAAGAAGGAATGCAACGTGTGCTTAGTCAACTTGTGTAGGGCAAAGAAATACCAAGTTGACACTGGGAACAAAGCATGGGCAGTTGATCTGGAACTAAAAATATGTAGTTGCAGGAGATGGGAAGTTAGTGGAATCCCTTGTAATCATGCTATGGCATGTATATGGAGGCATGGTCATAAGATTGAGGATTATGTTGATGAGAAGTACAAGATAGATAGTTACATGGTCTCTTATGCACCAATGATTAATCCACTTCCAAGACAAGATGAGTGGATTAAGAGTGGAGAACCTCCTTTACTCCCACCAGTGTACAGGAAGCAGCCTACAATACCCAAATTGGTGCGGGCCAGAGATGCCACTGAGCCCCAAAAACCCCTTACAAACCCAATAAAGCTTCAGAGATATGATATGGAGATCACTTGTAGGAAATGTGGGGTCAAGGGACACAACTCCAGGGGCTATGGGAAAGAAAAGACGCCAAACAATGAGGTAAAGGTTTTACACTACTCTCTGCTCAACTATAATTTTTGTCTGATTAATGTATAGTTAAGGCTATTAGCTTAATTTTGAGATGTACTGTATAGTCATGAATTGAATTTATTCAAATTCATTTATTTTTTCATTCTATGTATCTTCATTTGAGCTGTGTATTTTAATGCAATGGCTTATATGCATATGCAAACACTTTCAATCACATTTTTGTATCATGACAAGCTATTTATTTTGTTTTTGTTCTCTTGGCATTATTCAATCACATTTCTGCATCTCTATGCTTATATACCCTCAATAAACTTCTATGCGCATGCCTCTGCATCTCTATGCATAACAAAAACACCTAAACTGGGACGGCATAAACAAATTAGTTGTTCTTTTACTTTCTCAATATTAGATATCATGTTTAGGAATGATATCAGGTTTCCTTTTACTTGGTTCTTTTATTTGGTCGATATCAGGTTGCCTTATTCTGATTTCTAACCCTCTATCACTTGATCCACGATTTTATGGTAACCCTATTGTGGGCTGTTGCTAAATACATCTCATATTGTCATGTTTTGTGTAAAAGGTGTTTAGAAGTTCCACAATGTGAGCATGCAGTGCATAGCTTGACTGATTTCGTTTTCAGTCTTGACCTCATTTATTTATGTGAAATTTTTTTTTGCAATACAAGAGGAGGGAAAGGGAATCAAAGAAAGAAGCAGAGAGACATAACCCAAGTGCTCAACAAAAAAAGGTGAAAAGGCCAAAAGTGACAATGAGGCAATCTAGGGATAAGAGACGGAATGCACAACCTTATCCAGTTGATAGACCACTGGCAAGTTCTCAACCTACCCCACCAATGAATGAGTCAACTCATTTGACACCCAAAAAGTCCTAGCCTAACCCATCAAGGGAAATGCCTAGTAGAAGAGTGAAGTCACCTGCTATGAGGATGAAAAATCCACCCACTTCCCAGGACACTACCAATCTGCCATCATCATCTGCAGGTCCCAGTGGTATTAAAAAGATGAAGACAAAGGTCCCAACTGAGAAAACCCCTTATAGTATATTATTTGGATAATTGGCTGATTGCTAGTATTCGAGGGCAATTAGTTGGCATGTTAATGGTATTTTGAATGTATTTTGTGTTGGAAATTTGGGTTAATTTGTATTTTGGTAATATTATGTATTGAAAACTAGCAATGTTTGTATTTTGGGATTATTGCATTATTCCAAGGATGCATCAATGGTTGGCATTATGTTGTTCATTTGACATGTTGGGATTCATTTCACGGGATCACAAATTCACATAAAAGTGGGCTAAATATTCATATAATTAAGCAAGACTTACAAGGTACAAACCATTGAAGTCCATTAATACCCCAAAATTGACTTCCATAAAACCAAAAGTCATACAACTAAGTACCCACATGCCTATTGGCAATTTTTTTATTCCTTAAAAAACCCCAGCCCCAGAACCTTAATCACCAAAACCCAACCTCTTTGGTGACAATTGCATCACAGTTTTTTCACCTTTCAGATTCAACACCACAAGGAGAAAAAATACCTATGACACCACCAAAATGATCCACATTCTCTTCGACCTTGTTCAAAGCACGGCAGTTTGCGACTCCATTTTGTGTTGCCTCCGGATCAACTCAGGGATCACCTGCTTGCACCTCTCATAACTAGGAGGATCAACCCACTTGAAAAAATTGCAACCCCGAACTCTGCTGCAAAACCAAAATAGAGACACCCAACTCATAATCCATAAATGAAATAAGAACCAAGTCTAGAAATGAACAAACCCATAAATTCTAGCGACGTAAAATCATCATACCCCCTGCAACATCCCTCGAACCTTCTTCCAGGATTAGCATTAGTCCATGCCGTCGATCGCAATGCCGGCATCCCGCAATAACAATATAGTGCATGAGCTGGTTCCATTTTTACAAAATTAGCTTTTTCTCTCCTTTGAGTAGGAAGAAAGACTTTAATATATCCTCTGCACAAGGGTTGGAGTTGACAAGGTGGGAAAAAAAAAAGGAAAAATGGTGGGAAACTCTTCACATGTGTGGCGGGAAATCGAGATGAGG
Source organism: Purshia tridentata (assembly GCA_003254885.1). Lineage (NCBI taxonomy): Eukaryota > Viridiplantae > Streptophyta > Magnoliopsida > Rosales > Rosaceae > Purshia > Purshia tridentata. The sequence continues at coordinate 46,272 of QANT01005869.1, read as the reverse complement.
GGGTTAATTAAACACTGGGGCGAAATGTCGAAATTGCCCATTTAAAATGTCACATGATAAGCATGTGATATATTTTTGACGGTTGTTAGCTAAAAATTGATGGAAATCCCTTATTTGACTGTTAAGTGAAATTTAAGTCCTTCCGAATATACTTTTGAATGAGGGGTTCTGATTTGGCTCCGCCACCATATGTGAGGTCCTTTTCATAATATTTTCCCTTTTGTTTTTGAGCAAGGGCTATGTATTTATGTTCTTAAGTGGACATAAATCTACACATTTACATGTGCTCTATGCCTATAGGCTATAAGCCTATAACATGTATTAAACACTAAAATAAACAAAACATAAAATAATCACTTATTAATTATTTTTACCATAAAATAATCAATTATTTATAAGAGAGCCAAAAAATCTGGAACCCTATCTCAAATTCACTCTCTTTTTTTCCTCCCCTCGTTTTCTTTCTGTGCGTTGTTTCTTCCTCTCTTCTCTTGCTCAATCCTCTTCCCCTTCCTTTCTTCTTCTGATATTTTTCTCTTCTTTTCACTTTCGTGTACGTCGTTCTCTCACTCACACACCAGACTCTAACTCTAAACCCACATCAGCCTCCACCACCTTCGCCGCAACTTCACTCTCTCTGTCTCTCGGCTTCACCTCCTCGGTCTGCCATTCCGCCATTTTGCCATTTCTGTTGTTTTTTTATTTGTGGTTCTTGCTCTGTATTTGGCTTCTCGGTGCTATAAAAGTTAATTCTATTTTTCATTCTGAAGGCTTACATTTTCCAAGGTGATGTATTCTTGGAAAGAAATTATCCTTTACACTGGAATTTGTGGGAATAAGAAGCTACCTATTTTATGTTCCTTTATTTTCCCTTTTTCTTGTTAGGGGGCACAAGATGCTACTTTTTCTAGTAGTATAGGCACCAAGGATTACTTACACAAAGGTGGGTTCAAGAAATATATGCCCTTTCTGGAAGAGCTAGTCATAATGGAAGGGGTAGTTGCCCATTTTATCAAACAAGAAAAGGCCGTTCAAATCAACCAAACCAACACATTTACGACTCCATCAAGAAATTTGATTAGCTATATATACTAATTAATTGTGTTGTGAGTTGTTGCAACTACTAGTGTTTCTATTATGCATTTCTTGCCTTTGAAGTTTAAGTGCTGTGCACTCTGCCATGGCCAGATTTGGAATGGAAGGAGAGGAAGCTTGCAGGTGAGGGAAGGAGGGGGAGCACGGGAAGAATAGGAGGGGACGGCGGAAGAAATATTAAAATTACATAAAAAAAAAAAGCACTCATAATTCTCATAGAAACTCAACAAAACATTACATAAAAGAAACTAATAGCAGTCTTATTATACATAGAAACTCAGCGCTAATTCGATCTCATTAGGGGTTCTCAACCATCTCCACTCCCATAGTTGCACTTCTTCTATTACGGTTTTGTTTCTTTATGTCTTTGGGATAAAAGTAATAAGCAACACACAAGTAGTAGAGCATTAAATACTTATCTAGACAACTCCAATTTATGGTGTCATCGAACCATCTTGTTTTGAACGCCAAAATACTAAGAGCAGTAATTAATTTTCCAATACCCAGGAAGAAGTCAATGGTGTGGGATCCATAATACTCAGCCATTACTTTAGTTTCTTCATCATCATCATCATCAGTCATTTGACAACCAAAAAACCATTCACTCCTTTTATGACTAGCCCTTCCATAACTCCCAAGAAGATGAATTGCGGAACAAACAAAAAGATGCTCATGGGAATGTTAGCGTCCTCTTCAACTGCATGAATCGGACGGCTGTTAACTTGCTCCAACCTCTGGATCTCATTCCACCAAGCAAGACCACATGATAGTGTTGGTTATGGAACAATGTTAGGATTGCAAACACAATATATGAAAATCAAAATACCGAAAATCTTCAATAATATTACTCAATGTATAAATCCACAAATACAACATTTAAATACAATTACAAAAATGTAAACTTTAACTCAATCTATTGCAGAATAATATAAAGAAAAGTAAATAGAGGCTTGTCTTAGCAATGTCTTAAGACAGATATTTCACCCCTACTCTTGTGCTTGTAGTTTCAGATGGGTGTCCATCCCTTGGATACAACTATCTAATTCAAAGTAGAGCACTCAAACTTTGAATTCTAATGAACTTGTGTGTTTATTCTCTCAAGTATTTAACAACTCTAATCTCCTTGAAGAACTAACAATACTCAACTTAATTTTGTTTCTAAATGCTATGTGAAGATGTTTATTTATAGAGATTGGAAGATTGCAACCTTTCACAATGAGAAGTTGCAATCCTTCACATGTAACCCTTCACAATGAAAAGTTATAACCCTTCTCGATGATAAGTTGCAACCTATAGATATTAAAGGTTATCTCTCTAAAAACTAATTGCAACCCTTCATAATTAATGAGAAGTTACAACCTAAATTTCAAGTGAGAAGTCACACCTTTTCACAAAAATTGAAAAGATATAACTTTTAAGATTTCTATTCAAACACATTCTAACAATACCCAACATTTGAATAGAAATTTTGACATACACAATGACATAAAACAACTTGAGAGAATTTGATTTGATACGCATCAAGAGAGGTGTCTTTTGGACTTGAACCTTATTTAGTATATACCTATCAGATTTACATAATGATGCAGTGGATAAAAACCTTGAACTGTTTGCTTTATATAGTAAACCGAGACAATAAGTAATACACATAAGTTAAATTAAAAAACATACCATATCATATTCAAAAACTGGGCGATATCTTAAGGATTATATAGATCATATTTCAAAAAATATAAACAACCATATCGATTTTGTATAAAATTGATATATATAAAGCGATATATATAGACATTTTTGTAGTAGTGTCGTTCTATCCCTCAAGAAGCACATTTTGTGTTAAGAAATAACTAAAACGTCATTTCGGTGCATACTCAGTCTACTTTCGTCTAAATTGCATCAAAATGTGCCCGGTTAGCAAGAAAGACCTGAGGAAGTACTTTCTTATATCTCGACTAGTGTGCAAGCCCCAGAAGAACAACTTTAGGTGTTAAAAATGCACGAAAGCATCATTTCGGTGCGTACTCAGTCCAAATTCATTCAAATTGCACCAAAACTTCCTTGGTTGGCAAGAAAGACGTGAGGAAGCACTTTCTCATGCCTCGATATTAGCGTGCTAACCCTCAAGAACCAATTTAGGTCTTAAGAATGCACAAAAAAGTCATTTCAGTGTGCACTGAGTCCAATTTGATTAAAGTTACACCAACACGTTCCCGGTTGGAGAGAAAGACATGGGGAAGTACTTTCTCATGTCTCGATTAGCGTGCAAGCTCGAAAGAACAACTTTAGGTGCTAAGAATGCCTGAATACGTCGTTTCGGTGCGCACTTACTCCAATCTGGTTAGAGTTACCGCAAAACGTGCTCGGTTGACAAGAAACAAATGGGAACCAGTTTCTCGTGTTTAGATTAGCGTTCTAGCCCAAATGAACTACTTTAGTTGTTAAGATTACACGAATACGTCGTTTCGGTGCACATTAAAGGTCAAATTTGGCTAACGTAGCAATAAAACGTGCTTAGTTGGCAAGAAAGACACAGGGATGCACTTTTTGATACTTGGATTAGCGTTCTAGCCTTAAAGAAGCACATTTCGTGTTAGGATGGAACAAAAATTTCTTTTCGGTGCATACTCAGTGTAACTTGGTGAAAATTGCACCAAAACGTGCCTGGTTGGCAGGAAAGAGACGAGGAAGCACTCTCTGATGTCTTCATTAGCGTGCTAGCCCTCTGGAACCACTTTAAGTGTTAAGAAGGAACGAAAACGTGATTTCAGTGCACGCTCAGTACAATTTGGTTAAAGTTGCAACAAAAAGTTATCGGTTGGCAAGAAAGACATGGGGAAGCGCTTTCTCATGCTTGGATTAGCATCCTAGCCCTAAAGAAGCACGTTTCGTGTTTAGAAGTAACGAAAACATCATTTTGGTGCTTGCTCAGTCCAACTTCGTGCAATTGCCACCAAAACGTGCCCGGTTGGCAAGAAAGATATGAGGAAGCACCTTCTCATGCTTGGATTAGCGTTCTAGCCGTAAAGAAGCACCTTTTTTGCTTAAGAACGCACGAAAACATGATTTCGGTGCATACTCAATCTAATTTCATTCTGATTGCACCAAAACATGCTGGGTTGGTAATAAAGACATGAGGAAGCACGTTCTCTTGTTTGGATTAGCCTTCTAGCCCAAATGAACCACTGTGGGTGCTATGAATGCATGGAACGTCATTTCCGAGCACACTACGTATAATTTGGTTAAAATTGCACCAAAACATGCTCGGTTAGCAAGAAGCACGTTCTCATGCTTAGATTAACGTTCTAGCCCTCAAGAAGCACATTTCGTGTGAAGAAAGAACTCAAAGGCCATTTCGGTGCATGCTTTCGTCTAAATTGCATCAAAACATGCCTGGTCGGCAAGAAAGACATGTGGGAGCACTTTGTCATGTCTCGATTTGCGTGGTAGCCTGGAAGAACCACTTTAGGTGTTAAGTATGCTCGAAAACATCATTTCGATGCGTAATCAGTCCAAATTCGTCCAAATTGCACCAAAACTTCCTTGGTTGGCAAGAAAACGTGAGGAAGCACTTTCTCATGCCTCGATATTAGCGTGCTAACCCTAAAGAACCACTTTAGGTCTTAAAAATGCACGAAAAGGTCATTTCGGTGTGTACTAAGTCCAATTTGATTAAAGTTACACCAAACCGTTCCCAGTTGGCAAGAAAGAGACGAGGAAGCACTTTCTCATATCTCGATTAGCGTGCAAGCCCGAAAGAACAACTTTAGGTGCTAAGAATGCATGAATACGTCGTTCTGGTGCGCACTTAGTCCAATTTGGTTAGAGTTGCCCCAAAACATGCTCGGTTGACAAGAAACACATGGGAACCACTTTTTCGTGTTTGGATTAGCATTCTAGCCCAAATGAACTACTTTAGGTAAATTTTGCATCCAATTTTAGAGAGAGATGCTCTCCCTTCTCTCTAGAATTCTGGCTGCTGCCCCTACCAAAAACCAAACATCCATCCCCCTTTTTCCTTCATTCCGACCACCACCTTACACCTCTTAGTTACTCAAATGTCTCCCTCTTCTTCCCCTACACAACCACCTTCTCAAAAAACCCTTCAACCCTTGAAATCGTCCTCTTCTTTCTCCTTACCCCTTCCCACCCCACAAACTTCGAATCTGCAGCTTTCCTCTCCTTTACCCCTTCCCCCCTCTAGAACCATGCTTGCAAGAGCCTCCTATGCTTTCTCAACCTATGTTTAGTTTGGGAATGGCCAAGGTTACTGACCACATTGGTCTTGCTGAGTATGGAAGCTTTGATCCCAGTTTTGAGATGAAAATGAGTGGTGTGAAAGCTATGGAAGTGAAGCTAGCTTCGGCTTACTTGGAAGATATGCCTTCCCTTGAGGCTCCAGCAAAGTTCTTGCTCACATCGAGTGGCTATGTTGAGATCCAGCAGCAACCTGAAAAAGGCGAGGAGCTTTTAGCTTCTTCTTCTGCCCATGGGGGGTCTCATGCTCTTCCCAACGTTCAGAAACCTAGCTTCCCTCTTTATCCAATGGTTAATAGCATAGACCGTGCTTCTGTTTTGTCCGTTGGTACAAACAATGCTACCCACATGGGTTTGACTTTGCATGAGCTGATGGGAACGTGCCCAAATGTTGGTCCTTCCCCCCATGAACAGCTGGTCACTATCACTTCTGATCAGCTGCATTCTAAGGGTTCACATGTGATAAAGGGAATCTTTCCTAATTTGGGGTGCAAGGTAGCCATGCTGAGGCTAAAATTTCAAATGAAGCTACCTATTTCCAACCACCTAAACCCCTAAACTACTGCCAAGCAGCCCTAGGAAATGGGAACCTTCCTCACCCCCCCCCCCATGAAACTCAATTTCCATCAACCTTCCTCTGATGGTGATAGAAGGGTGTTTCTCCTCCTCTTGAAGTGGTTCTTGAGGGTTACAAAATCTGGGAAAATTGTCTAGTTGGCTACATGGTGGAAAAAAAGCTCCCTTTCTTAGCCATTAACATTCTTGCTCACAAGGTTTGGGGCAGAAAAGGCTTACTTGAGGTTCTAGCCAATGATAATGACTTTTATTTTTTCAAGTTGAATAAGGATGAATCTTGCTCCATGATTATTGAAGCTGGCCCTTGGCTTTTTGCTGGGAAGCCTCTATTTCTCAAACGATGGTAGCCAAGTCTATCGCTCACTAAAGAGTCCCACTCCAAGATCCCCTTATGGGTCAACCTCTACAACATCCCTCATGAATATTGGATTGCCAAAGGGTTAAGCTACATTGCTAGTGCCGTGGGAAAACCACTCTATGCTGATGGGCTTACTGAAAATCGCAAAAGAATTTCTTTTGCTAGAGTTTGTGATGAGGTAGATGCTAATAGTGAGTTAATTGACTCATTTGATTTGGTGTAGCAGATTGGTGAACTAGGTATGCCCCCCTCTTCTGTTGAGATTATTATTGATTACACATGGAGACCTAAAATTTGCACTCTTTGTAAATCGTTTGGGCACACTACGGAAGCTGTAAAACAGATTTTAAACCTATGATGTGGGTCAAAAAGAAAACTGGAAATGAGCTCTCTCACTCAAATGAGGAACATGCTGCTAATAGTGTCATTGAGAATAGAAGTAGTGGCAAAAATGTGGAGAAGCATGGCTAGCCTAAAATCATCAATCCGATTGAGGTTATTGGAGCTGTGCTCAATTTTGAAAGGAATTCCAAGTCGGGTGTGGTTCATTTGGAGTGTGAACCCCCATCTCTAGCCTCTTTGATCAACTCTCTCAACTCTTTCCGTGCTCTTGATGTTGAGAACTCGGACAATGATAGTGAACCTAACACGGCTTCTCTAGATAAGTCTCCTTGGTCTAGCAAACTGTTAGGGAAGAATATTGATGGAGCCACGTTGGGGGTTGGGAAATCTTCTTCCAAGAAGAAAAAGAAGAAAGTGAAGAAGAAGTCGGCTAAGAAGGGCAAATCCAGCCCAAGTACCTACTCCAATTCTTCTCAATGATCAAATTTGTTTGTTAGAATGTTAGGGGTTTAAACTCCTCCCCTAAACAAGCTGATGTTAGGAAACTTATTAAGGACAATGGATTATCTCTTATTCGCCTTATGGAGACTAGAGTGTGTGAAAATAATAAAGACAATGTGGCAAATGCTATTTTTAAGGATTGAAATGTGATTAACAATTACAATTCGCATAGGGGTGGCAAAATTTGGATTGCTTGGAATCCTCTCATTTTTAGTGTTTTTAAGATGGAGGAAACGAATCAGGTTATCAATGCAAGGGTGCACCATATTGAATCTAATGTTGATTTCTTTGCTTCCTTTGTTTATGGCTCTAATGATGTTAATTGTCGTTTGAATTTGTGGAGGAACTTGCTCTCTCTTGCTAGAATGGTTTGCAATCAGCCTTGGGTTATCCTTGGGGACTTTAATGTGTGTAGACGTACTAATGTGGTGGCTGATTATAATGGTAGGATGACTTGTGCCATGAAGGAGCTTGATAGCCTTATCCAAAAGGCTGAGCTTGATGATCTTCGCTTTACTGGCCTTATGTTCACTTAGAATGATAAGCAAACCACTACGAAGTCTATTTCTAAGAAGTTGGATAGAATTTTGGTTAATGATGCTTGGTGTACCAAATTCAATATATCTTGTGCTGAATTCCTCCCTCATAATTGCTCAGATCATAGCCCCTGTTTGGTTGATATTGGGGTTAACTTTGCTCGTGTTAATTGTCCGTTTAAGTTCTCTAATTTTCTAAAAAATAGGGAGGATTTCCTTCCCCTTGTGGCTCTTTGTTGGAACATGGAAATTTAAGGGTCCTTGCAATTTCAGATTGCCAAGAAGCTCAAAATTCTTAAAGGTGAGCTTAAGAAGCTTAATAGGGTGCAGATTGGAGATATCTCTCAAAAGGTTATTTCCACTAAAGAGGCTCTTGACTCTTGCTAGAGGCACATTGATTCTAGGCCTTATGATCTCTCCACTAAATGTCAAGAAAAGGTGTTCATTAAGGAGTACACCGATGCCTTGCAAATGGAGGAGAGTTTCTTTAGACAAAAGTCAAGGATTCAATGGCTTGATCTTGGGGATAAAAATTTGTCCTTCTTCCACAAATCTGTCACGGCTAGGAGGAACATTAATAAGATCACATCTATTCGGAGAGAGGACGGTACTTTAGTAGAAGGGAGTGCCAACATCAAGACCGAAGCCGTTAATTATTTCCAGCACCTATGGGGTCCTTCTAGCTCTCCTAGTCTTGAGCGAGCTCAAGTGGTTAGTGATTTGGTGGAAAATGTTATTTCTGATGATTATGCATCTCTTTTGAGTAGTGAGGTGTCTATGGAGGAAATTCGAGATGTTTGTTTTTCCTTGCATTCTAATAAGGCCCCGGAGCCTGATGGCTTCAATGGAAACTTTTTCAAGCATTATTGGAGCCTTGTGGGGAGGGATGTTGTGGTTGCGGTTCAGGAATTTTTCACTTCAAGTCGATTACTTAAGGAGATTAATGCCACCTCAATTGCTCTTATTCCAAAGGTTTACAACCCTACCAAGCTAAGTGACTTTCGCCCCATTTCNCATCACCAAAGTTATTGCCAACCGAATTAGGGTAGTGCTTCCCTCCATTATTAGTCAAAATCAGACCGCTTTTGTTCCAGGGCGCCGTATTGGTGATAATATCCTCCTTGTGCAAGAGCTTTTTAGAGATTTCCACAAGAATTCCGGGTCTCCAAGGTGTGCTCTTAAGGTTGACATTATGAAAGCTTATGATATGTTGGATTGGGAGTTTCTGCTTCACTCATTGGCTGCTTTCAAGTTTCCTCAAGTCATGATTAATTGGATTAAGGAATGCATCTCCACCCCTTCTTTTTCCATTTCGGTTAATGGCGAGTTGGCGGGTTACTTCCCTAGCAAGCGTGGCATCCGTCAAGGTGATCCTATGTCACCTTATTTATTTGTTATTGCTATGGAAATGCTGTCCTTATTAATTGCCCGTAAGGTGAGCTTGAATCCCAACTTCAAATTTTTTTGGAAATGTGATAAAATCAAGCTTACACACCTTTGCTTTGCCGATGACCTAATTATGCTTTGTCGAGGGGATATTGCTTCCGCTACTACACTTATGGAGTCATTACATGAGTTTGAGGAGCTATCGGGCCTCAAGGCCAATCCCCTTAAGAGTAACCTTTTCATGGCTGGTATTCCGGATATGGTGCAGCGGCTCCTTATTGAAGGATTTAACTATCCCGTGGGTGTGATTCCCATTAGGTATCTTGGCATTCCAATTATCTCCTCCAAGCTCCGGGTAAGAGATTGTAATATTCTTATTGATCGAGTGGCTGCTAGAATTAACTCTTGGAGAAACAAAACCCTCTCTTATGCCGGGCGTCTTCAATTGATCATTTATGTCCTATCTAGCATGCATATTTTTTGGGCTACTCACCTTATGCTTCCAAAGAAGGTTCTTTTGTGCATTGAGCAGAAACTAAGGGCTTTCTTATGGACGGGGTCTGATGCGCATTCAAAAGGTGCCAAAGTTGCTTGGGTTAATGTTTGTAGCCCTAAAAAGGAGGGAGGTCTTGGAATTAAGGACCTCTCTTTATGGAACAAGGCGTTAATGATGAGACACCTTTGGTATGTTGTGTCGAGGCAGGATAATTTTTGGACAAAATGGATTGAGGCTTACCACTTGAAGGGTAGGAACTTTTGGGAAGTTAGAGCCCCTAACGTGTGTTCATGGAATTGGCGAAAGATTCTGAAATTGCGCCATATTGCTAGACCTTTTGTTACTCATAGGGTTGGGAATGGAACTAACACTTCTCTTTGGTTTGATTGGTGGCATCCTAGTGGCCCTATTGTTTCTACTTGGAGTGAGAGGGTTATCTATGATTCTGGTCTTCCTGCCAATGCTTTGGTAAGTGATATCATTTGCAATAACACTTGGAGCTGGCCCGTTGCAAATTCCCCGGAGTTGATTGAGATTAAGGAGTCTATGCCTATGTACTTACCCAATTCTGAGCGTCCTGATTGTATTAAGTGGCTGCCATCCTCTATGAGTATCTACTCAGCGGCTACAACTTGGGAAAGCATTAGACGCCATCGTCCTACTGTCCCTTGGTACAAACTGGTATGGTCTAGCCACAATATCCCCCGAATGAGCTTTATTTTATGGCTAACTATATGGCAGCGTTTAGCTACTAAGGATCGTCTCCAGGCCTATACTCCGAATATTGATATGGTTTGTGCTCTTTGTAAGAAGGCTCCGGAGTCTCATAATCACCTCTTCTTTGAGTGCTCTTACAGCAACTTCATTTGGACGCGGCTGATGACCAAATGTGGAGATACAAGTCTTCACTTAACCTGGCCTCATTTGATTACCTTTGCTGCGGCTAATTGGAAGGGTAAGCATCCTCATGCTATCATTAAGAAGCTTTGCCTCTCCACGGCGGTCTACTCAATTTGGAGTGAAAGAAACAACCGGATTTTCAGAAATGAAGTCAGGCCTGCTGCATATGTGCTGAATGCAATTATGGACTCAATTAGATGTAGAATGGCTTCTATCACTCCTAGGGCTGGCCGCTTGGCTTCTTCCATTCTTAATGAGTGGAATATCCCTAAGAACTGATTTCTTTGCTTTTTTGGATTGGCTGCCCATCGCTTCTTGTGTGCGCCAAACCCTTTCCCAACCTTTGGCTAGGCTATAGGTTGGGTTTGGGTTTTGCATTGTTTGCTTACTGGCTTTGTGTGTTGGTTGGTTTCCCTGGGGTATGCCCCTTGTATTTTGTAGAGTTTTTTCCTCGTTTAATGCATTATTCATTTAACAAAAAAAAAACGCTAATCCAAGCATGAGAAAGTGCATCCCTATGTCTTTCTTGCCAACCGAGCGCGTTTTGTTGCTACGTTAGCCAAACTTGACCTTCAATGTGCACCGAAACCACGTACTCGTGCATTCTTAGCACCTGAAGTAGTTCATTTGGGCTACAACGCTAATCCAAACACGAGAAAGTGGTTCCCACGTGTCTCTCGACAACCGAGCACGCTTTGGTGGAACTTTAACCGAATTGGACTAAGTGCGCACCGAAATGACGTATTCGTGCACTCTCAGCACCCAAAGTTGTTCTCTCGGGCGTGCACGGTAATCGAGACATGAGAAAGTGCTTCCCCACGTCTTTCTCGCCAACCGGGAACATTTTCGTGTAACTTCAATCAAATTGGACTCAGTGCACACCGAAATGACCTTTTTGTGCATTCTTCAGACTTAAAGTGTTCTTTTTGGGCGAATTTGGACTGAGTGTGCACCGGAATGATGTCTTCGTGCATTCTTAACACCTAAAGTGGCCCCTTAGGGCGAGCATGCAAATCGAGACATGAGAAAGTGCTTCCTCATGTCTTTCTTGCCAGCCGGGCACGTTTTGTTGCAATTTAGACGAAAGCATGCACCGAAATGACCTTTGAGTTCATTCTTAACACGAAGTGTGCTTCTCGAGGGCTAGAACGTTAATCCAAGCACGAGAACGTGCTTCTTGCCAACCGCGCACGTTTTGGCGCAACTTTAACCAAATTGTACGCGGTGGGCACCGAAATGACGCTCCATGCATTCTTAGCACCTAAAGTGGTTCATTTGGGCTAGAACGCTAATCCAAACAAGGGAAAGTGCCTCCTCATGTCTTTATTGCCAACCGGGCACGTTTTGGTGCAATTGAAACGAAACTAGATTGAGTATGCACCGAAATGATGTTTTCGTGCGTTCTTACCCACAAAAGGTGCTTCTTGAGGGCTAGAACGCTAATCCAAGCATGAGAAAGTGCTTCCCCACACCTTCCTTGCCAACCGGGCACGTTTTGGTGGAAATTACACGAAGTTGGAATGTGCACGCACCGAAGTGATGTTTTCGTTACTTCTAAAGTTTTGGTGGAAATTGCACGAAGTTGGACTGAGCGCGCACCGAAGTGATATTTCGTTACTTCTAAACACGAAACGTGCTTCTCTGGGGCTAGGATGCTAATCCAAGCAACCGATAGCGTTTTGGGGCAACTTGAACCAAATCGTACCGACCGTGCACCGAAACGACGCTTTCGTTCCTTCTTAACACCTAAAGTGGTTCCTGAGGGCTAACACGCTAATCGAGACATTAGAGAGTGCTTCCTCATCCCTTTCTTGCCAACCGGGCACGTTTTGGTGCAACTTTGACCAAGTTGGGCTGAGTATGCACCGAAAAGACACTTTTGTTCCGTCCTAACACGAAATGTGCTTCTTTTAGGCTTGGAACGCTAATCCAAGCATGAGAAAGTGCATCCCTATGTCTTTCTTGCCAACCGAGCGCGTTTTGTTGCTACGTTAGCCAAACTTGACCTTCAATGTGCACCGAAACCACGTACTCGTGCATTCTTAGCACCTGAAGTAGTTCATTTGGGCTACAACGCTAATCCAAACACGAGAAAGTGGTTCCCACGTGTCTCTCGTCAACCGAGCACGCTTTGGTGCAACTTTAACCGAATCGGACTAAGTGCACATCGAAATGACGTATTCGTGCACTCTCAGCACCCAAAGTTGTTCTCTTGGGCGTGCTCGGTAATCGAGACATGAGAAAGTGCTTCCCCACGTCTTTCTTGCCAACCGGGAACGTTTTGGTGTAACTTCAATCAAATTGGACTCAGTGCACACCGAAATGACCTTTTCGTGCATTCTTAAGACTTAAAGCGTTCTTTTTGGGCGAATTTGGACTGAGTGTGCAACGTAATGATGTCTTCGTGCATTCTTAACACCTAAAGTGGCCCCTTAGGGCGAGCATGCAAATCGAGACATGAGAAAGTGCTTCCTCATGTCTTTCTTGCCAGCCGGGCATGTTTTCTTGCAATTTAGACGAAAGCATGCACCGAAATGACCTTTGAGTTCATTCTTAACACGAAGTGTGCTTCTCGAGGGCTAGAACGTTAATCCAAGTACCAGAACGTGCTTCTTCCGAAACGCGCACGTTTTGACGCAACTTTCACCAAGTTGTACGCGGTTGGAACCGAAATGATGCTCCCTGCATTCTTAGCACCTAAAGTGGTTCATTGGGGCTAGAACGCTAATCCAAACAAGTGAAAGTGCGTCCTCATGTCCTTATTGCCAACCGGGCACGTTTTGGTGCAATTGAAACGAAACTAGATTGAGTATGCACCGAAATGATGTTTTCGTGCGTTCTTACCCACAAAAGGTGCTTCTTGAGGGCTAGAACGCTAATCCAAGCATGAGAAAGTGCTTCCCCACACCTTCCTTGCCAACCGGGCACGTTTTGGTGGAAATTGCACGAAGTTGGACTGAGCACGCACCGAAGTGATGTTTTCGTTACTTCTAAACACGAAACGTGCTTCTCTGGGGCTAGGATGCTAATCCAAGCAACCGATAGCGTTTTGGTGCAGCTGGAACCAAATAGTACCGAGCGTGCACCGAAACGACGCTTTAGTTCTTTCTTAACACCTAAAGTGGTTCCTGAGGGCAAGCACGCTAATCGAGACATTAGAGAGTGCTTCCTCATCCCTTTCTTGCCAACCGGGCACGTTTTGGTGCAACTTTGACCAAGTTGGGCTGAGTATGCACCGAAAAGACACTTTTGTTCCGTTCTAACACGAAATGTGCTTCTTCTAGGCTTGGAACGCTAATTCAAGCAAGAGAAAGTGCATCCCTATGTCTTTCTTGCCAACCGAGCGCGTTTTGTTGCTACGTTAGCCAAACTTGACCTTCAATGTGCACCGAAACCACGTACTCGTGCATTGTTAGCTCCTGAAGTGGTTCATTTGGTCTACAACGCTAATCCAAACACGAGAAAGTGGTTCCGACGTGTGTCTCATCAACCGAGCACGCTTTGGTGCAACTTTAACCGAATCGGACTAAGTGCGCACCTAAATGACGTATTTGTGCACTCTCAGCACCCAAAGTTGTTCTCTCGGGCGTGCACGGTAATCGAGATATGAGAAAGTGCTTCCCCACGTCTTTCTCGCCAACCGGGAACGTTTTGGTGCAGCTTCAATCAAATTGGACTCAGTGCACACCGAAATGACCTTTTCGTGCATTCTTAAGACTTAAAGTGTTCTTTTTGGGCGAATTTAGACTGAGTGTGCACCGAAATGATGTCTTCGTGCATTCTTAACACCTAAAGTGGCCCCTTAGGGAGAGCATGCAAATCGAGACATGAGAAAGTGCTTCCTCATTCTTTCTTGCTAGCCGGGCACGTTTTGTTGCAATTTAGACGAAAGCATGCACCGAAATGAGTTTTTGAGTTCATTCTTAACACGAAGTGTGCTTCTCGATTCCTCATGTCTTTCTTGCCAGTCGGGCACGTTTTATTGCAATTTAGACGAAAGCATGCACCGAAATGACCTTTGAGTTCATTCTTAACACGAAGTGTGCTTCTCGAGGGCTAGAACGTTAATCCAAGCACGAGAACGTGCTTCTTGCCAACCGCGCACGTTTTGGCGCAACTTTAACCAAATTGTACGCGGTGGGCACCGAAATGACGCTCCATGCATTCTTAGCACCTAAAGTGGTTCATTTGGGCTAGAACGCTAATCCAAACAACGGAAAGTGCCTCCTCATGTCTTCATTGCCAACCGGGCACGTTTTGGTGCAATTGAAACGAAACTAGATTGAGTATGCACCGAAATGATGTTTTCGTGCGTTCTTACCCACAAAAGGTGCTTCTTGAGGGCTAGAACGCTAATCCAAGCATGAGAAAGTGCTTCCCCACACCTTCCTTGCCAACCGGGCACGTTTTGGTGGAAATTGCACGAAGTTGGACTGAGCACGCACCGAAGTGATGTTTTCGTTACTTCTAAACACGAAACGTGCTTCTCTGGGGCTAGGATGCTAATCCAAGGAACCGATAGCGTTTTGGTGCCACTTGAACCAAATCGTACCGAGCGTGCACCGAAACGACGTTTTCGCTCCTTCTTAACACCTAAAGTGGTTCCTTAGGGCTAGCACGGTAATCGACACATTAGAGAGTGCTTCCTCATCCCTTTCTTGCCAACCGGGCACGTTTTGGTGCAACTTTGACCAAGTTGGGCTGAGTATGCACCGAAAAGACACTTTTGTTCCGTCCTAACACGAAATGTGCTTCTTTTAGGCTTGGAACGCTAATCCAAGCATGAGAAAGTGCATCCCTATGTCTTTCTTGCCAACCGAGCGCGTTTTGTTGCTACGTTAGCCAAACTTGACCTTCAATGTGCACCGAAACCACGTACTCGTGCATTCTTAGCACCTGAAGTAGTTCATTTNCCTAAAGTAGTTCATTTGGGCCAGAACGCCAATCCACACACGAGAAAGTGGTTCCCATGTGTTTCTCGTCAACCGAGCACGTTTTGGTGCAACTTTAACCGAATTGGACTAAGTGCGCACCGAAATGACGTACTCGTGCACTCTCAGCACCCAAAGTTGTTCTCTCGGGCGTGCACGGCAATTGACACATGAGAAAGTGCTTCCCCACGTCTTTCTTGCCAACCGGGCACGTTTTGGTGTAACTTCAATCAAATTGGACTCAGTGCACACCGAAATGACCATTTTGTGCATTCTTAAGACCTAAAGTGGTTCTTTTTGGACGAATTTGGACTGAGTCTGCGCCGAAATGATGCCTTCGTGCATTCTTAACGCCTAAAGTGGCTCCTTAGGGCTAGCACGCAAATCCAGACATGAGAAAGTGCTTCCGCATGTCTTTCTTGCTCTCAGTGCACACCGAAATGATCTTTTCGTGCATTCTTAAGACTTAAAGTGTTCTTTTTGGGCGAATTTGGACTGAGTGTGCACCGGAATGATGTGTTCGTGCATTCTTAACACCTAAAGTGGCCCCTTAGGGCGAGCATGCAAATCGAGACATGAGAAAGTGCTTCCTCATGTCTTTCTTGCCAGCCGGGCACGTTTTGTGGCAATTTAGACGAAAGCATGCACCGAAATGACCTTTGAGTTCATTCTTAACACGAAGTGTGCTTCTCGAGGGCTAGAACGTTAATCCAAGCACGAGAACGTGCTTCTTGCCAACCGCGCACGTTTTGGCGCAACTTTAACCAAATTGTACGCGGTGGGCACCGAAATGACGCTCCATGCATTCTTAGCACCTAAAGTGGTTCATTTGGGCTAGAACGCTAATCCAAACAAGGGAAAGTGCCTCCTCATGTCTTTATTGCCAACCGGGCACGTTTTGGTGCAATTGAAACGAAACTAGATTGAGTATGCACCGAAATGATGTTTTCGTGCGTTCTTACCCACAAAAGGTGCTTCTTGAGGGCTAGAACGCTAATCCAAGCATGAGAAAGTGCTTCCCCACACCTTCCTTGCCAACCGGGCACGTTTTGGTGGAAATTGCACGAAGTTGGACTGAGCACGCACCGAAGTGATGTTTTCGTTACTTCTAAACACGAAATGTGCTTCTCTGGGGCTAGGATGCTAATCCAAGCAACCGATAGCGTTTTGGTGCAACTTGAACCAAATCGTGCCGAGCGTGCACCGCAACGACGCTTTCGTTCCTTCTTAACCCCTGAAGTGGTTCCTACGAAACGTACTTCTCTGGGGCTAGGATGCTAAACCAAGCAACCGATAGCGTTTTTGGTGCAACTTGAACCAAATCGTACCGAGCGTGCACCGAAACGACGCTTTCGTTCCTTCTTAACACCTAAAGTGGTTCCTGAGGGCTAGCACGCTAATCGAGACATTAGAGAGTGCTTCCTCATCCCTTTCTTGCCAACCGGGCACGTTTTGGTGCAACTTTGATCAAGTTGGGCTGAGTATGCACCGAAAATCATTAGAGAGTGCTTGCTCATCCCTTTCTTGCCAGCTGGGCACGTTTTGGTGCAACTTTGACCAAGTTGGACCGAGTGTGCACCGAAAAGACACTTTTGTTCCATCCTAACAGGAAATGTGCTTCTTTTAGGCTTAGAACGCTAATCCAAGCATGAGAAAGTGCATCCCTATGTCTTTCTTGCCAACCGAGCACGTTTTGTTGCTACGTTAGCCAAATTTGACCTTCAATGTGCACCGAAACCGCGTACTGGTGCATTCTTAGCACCAAAAGTCGTTCATTTGGGCTAGAACGCTAATCCACACACGAGAAAGTGGTTCCCATGTGTTTCTTGTCAACTGAGCACGTTTTGGTGCAACTTTGACCGACTTGGACTAAGTGCGCACCGAAATGACGTAACTTTGGTGCAAGTTTAACCGAATTGGACTAAGTGCACACCGAAATCACGTATTCGTGCACTCTCAGCACCCAAAGTTGTTCTCTCGGGCGTGCACGGTAATCGAGACATGAGAAAGTGCTTCCCCACGTCTTTCTTGCCAACCGGGAACGTTTTGGTGTAACTTCAATCAAATTGGACTCAGTGCACACCGAAATGACCTTTTCGTGCATTCTTAAGACCTAAAGTGGTTCTTTTTGGACGAATTTGGACTGAGTATGCACCGAAATGATGTCTTCGTGCATTCTTAACACCTAAAGTGGCCCCTTAGGGGGAGAATGCAAATCGAGACATGAGAAAGTGCATCCTCAAGTCTTTCTTGCTAGCTGGGCACGTTTTGTTGCTATTTAGACGAAAGCATGCACCGAAATGACCTTTGAGTTCATTCTTAACACGAGGTGTGCTTCTCGAGGGCTAGAACGTTAATCCAAGCATGAGAATGTGCTTCTTGCCAACCGCGCACGTTTTGGCGTAACTTTAACCAAATTGAACGCGGTGGGCACCGAAATGACGCTCCATGCATTCTTATCACCTAAAGTGGTTCATTTGGGCTAGAACGCTAATCCAAACAAGGGAATGTGCCTGCTCATGTCTTTATTGCCAACCGGGCACGTTTTGGTGCAATTGAAACGAAACTAGATTGAGTAAGCACCGAAATGATGTTTTCGTGCGTTCTTACCCAAAAAGGGTGCTTCTTGAGGGCTAGAACGCTAATCCAAGCATGAGAAAGTGCTTCCCCATATCTTTCTTGCCAACCGGGCAGGTTTTGGTGGAAATTGCACGAAGTTGGACTGAGCACGCACCGAAGTGATGTTTTCGTTACTTCTAAACACGAAATGTGCTTCTCTAGGGCTAGGATGCTAATGCAAGCATGAGAAAGCGCTTCCCCATGTCTTTCTTGCCAACNTGCACGCTTTGGTGCAAGTTTAACCGAATTGGACTAAGTGCGCACCGAAATGACGTATTCGTGGGAACGCGAATCCAAGCATGAGAAAGTGCATCCCTATGTCTTTCTTACCAACCGAGCACGTTTTGTTTCTACGTTAGCAAAACTTGACCTTCAATGTGCACCGAAACCACGTACTCGTGCATTCTTAGCACCTGAAGTAGTTCATTTGGGCTACAACGCTAATCCAAACACGAGAAAGTGGTTCCCACGTGTCTCTCGTCAACCGAGCACGCTTTGGTGCAAGTTTAACCGAATTGGACTAAGTGCGCACCCAAATGGCGTATTCGTGCACTCTCAGCACCTAAAGTTGTTCTCTCGAGCGTGCACGGTAATCGAGACATGAGAAAGTGCTTCCACACGTCTTTGTTGCCAACCGGGAACGTTTTGGTGTAAATTGAATCAAATTGGACTCAGTGCACACCGAAATGACCTTTTCGTGCATTCTTAAGACCTAAAGTGGTTCTTTTTGGACGAATTTGGACTGAGTGTGCACCGAAATGATNACTTTTGTTCCGTCCTAACACGAAATGTGCTTCTTTTAGGCTTGGAACGCTAATCCAAGCATGAGAAAGTGCATCCCTATGTCTTTCTTGCCAACCGAGCACGTTTTGTTTCTACGTTAGCCAAACTTGACCTTCAATGTGCACCGAAACCACATACTAGTGCATTCTTAGCACCTGAAGTAGTTCATTTGGGCTACAACGCTAATCCAAACACGAGAAAGTGGTTCCCACGTGTCTCTCGTCAACCGAGCACGCTTTGGTGCAACTTTAACCGAATTGGACTAAGTGCGCACCGAAATGACGTATTCGTGCACTCTCAGCACCCAAAGTTGTTCTCTCGGGCGTGCACGGTAATCGAGACATGAGAAAGTGCTTCCCCACGTCTTTCTCGCCAACCGGGAACGTTTTGGTGCAACTTCAATCAAATTGGACTCAGTGCACACCGAAATGACCTTTTCGTGCATTCTTAAGACTTAAAGTGTTCTTTTTGGGCGAATTTGGACTGAGTGTGCACCGGAATGATGTCTTCGTGCATTCTTAACACCTAAAGTGGCCCCTTAGGGGGAGCATGCAAATCGAGACATGAGAAAGTGCATCCTCAAGTCTTTCATGCTAGCTGGGCACGTTTTGTTGCTATTTAGACGAAAGCATGCACCGAAATGACCTTTGAGTTCATTCTTAACACGAAGTGTGCTTCTCGAGGGCTAGAACGTTAATCCAAGCACGAGAACGTGCTTCTTGCCAACCGCGCACGTTTTGGCGCAACTTTAACCAAATTGTACGCGGTGGGCACCGAAATGACGCTCCATGCATTCTTAGCACCTAAAGTGGTTCATTTGGGCTAGAACGCTAATCCAAACAAGGGAAAGTGCCTCCTCATGTGTTTATTGCCAACCGGGCACGTTTTTGTGCAATTGTAACGAAACTAGATTGAGTATGCACCGAAATGATGTTTTCGTTCGTTCTTACCCACAAAAGGTGCTTCTTGAGGGCTAGAACGCTAATCCAAGCATGAGAAAGTGCTTCCCCACACCTTCCTTGCCAACCGGGCACGTTTTGGTGGAAATTGCACGAAGTTGGACTGAGCACGCACCGAAGTGATGTTTTCGTTACTTCTAAACACGAAACGTGCTTCTCTGGGGCTAGGATGCTAATCCAAGCAACCGATAGCGTTTTGGTGCAACTTGAACCAAATCGTACCGAGCGTGCACCGAAACGACGCTTTCGTTCCTTCTTAACACCTAAAGTGGTTCCTGAGGGCTAGCACGCTAATCGAGACATTAGAGAGTGCTTCCTCATCCCTTTCTTGCCAACCGGGCACGTTTTGGTGCAACTTTGACCAAGTTGGGCTGAGTATGCACCGAAAAGACACTTTTGTTCCGTCCTAACACGAAATGTGCTTCTTTTAGGCTTGGAACGCTAATCCAAGCATGAGAAAGTGCATCCCTATGTCTTTCTTGCCAACCGAGCGCGTTTTGTTGCTACGTTAGCCAAACTTGACCTTCAATGTGCACCGAAACCACGTACTCGTGCATTCTTAGCACCTGAAGTAGTTCATTTGGGCTACAACGCTAATCCAAACACGAGAAAGTGGTTCCCACGTGTCTCTCGTCAACCGAGCACGCTTTGGTGCAACTTTCACCGAATTGGACTAAGTGCGCACCGAAATGACGTATTCGTGCACTCTCAGCACCCAAAGTTGTTCTCTCGGGCGTGCACGGTAATCGAGACATGAGAAAGTCCTTCCCCCTCGTCTTTCTTGCCCGCCGGGAACGTTTTGGTGTAACTTCAATCAAATTGATGAGAAAGTGCTTCCCCACGTCTTTCTCGCCAACCAGGAACGTGTTCGTGTAACTTCAATCAAATTGGACTCAGTGCACACCGAAATGACTTTTTTGTGCATTCTTAAGACTTAAAGTGTTCTTTTTGGGCGAATTTGGACTGAGTGTGCACCGGAATGATGTCTTCGTGCATTCTTAACACCTAAAGTGGCCCCTTAGGGCGAGCATGCAAATCGAGACATGAGAAAGTGCTTCCTCATGTCTTTCTTGCCAGCCGGGCACGTTTTGTTGCAATTTAGACGAAAGCATGCACCGAAATGACCTTTGAGTTCATTCTTAACACGAAGTGTGCTTCTCGAGGGCTAGAACGTTAATCCAAGCACGAGAACGTGCTTCTTGCCAACCGCGCACGTTTTGGCGCAACTTTAACCAAATTGTACGCGGTGGGCACCGAAATGACGCTCCATGCATTCTTAGCACCTAAAGTGGTTCATTTGGGCTAGAACGCTAATCCAAACAAGGGAAAGTGCCTCCTCATGTCTTTATTGCCAACCGGGCACGTTTTGGTGCAATTGAAACGAAACTAGATTGAGTATGCACCGAAATGATGTTTTCGTGCGTTCTTACCCACAAAAGGTGCTTCTTGAGGGCTAGAACGCTAATCCAAGCATGAGAAAGTGCTTCCCCACACCTTCCTTGCCAACCGGGTACGTTTTGGTGGAAATTGCACGAAGTTGGACTGGGCACGCACCGAAGAGATGTTGTCGTTACTTCTAAACACGAAACGTGCTTCTCTGGGGCTAGGATGCTAATCCAAGCAACCGATAGCGTTTTGGTGGAAGTTGAACCAAATCGTACCGAGCGTGCACCGAAACGACGCTTTCGTTCGTTCTTAACACCTAAAGTGGTTCCTGAGGGCTAGCACGCTAATCGAGACATTAGAGAGTGCTTCCTCATCCCTTTCTTGCCAACCGGGCACGTTTTGGTGCAACTTTGACCAAGTTGGGCGGAGTATGCACCGAACCGGGCACGTTTTGGTGCAACTTTGCCCAAGTTGGGCTGAGTATGCACCGAAAAGACACTTTTGTTCCGTCCTAACACGAAATGTGCTTCTTTTAGGCTTGGAACGCTAATCCAAGCATGAGAAAGTGCATCCCTATGTCTTTCTTGCCAACCGAGCGCGTTTTGTTGCTACGTTAGCCAAACTTGACCTTCAATGTGCACCGAAACCACGTACTCGTGCATTCTTAGCACCTGAAGTAGTTCATTTGGGCTACAACGCTAATCCAAACACGAGAAAGTGGTTCCCACGTGTCACTCGTCAACCGAGCACGCTTTGGTGTAACTTTAACCGAATTGAACTAAGTGCGCACCGAAATGACGTATTCGTGCACTCTCAGCACCCAAAGTTGTTCTCTCGGGCGTGCACGGTAATCGAGACATGAGAAAGTGCTTCCCCACGTCTTTCTTGCCAACCGGGAACGTTTTGGTGTAACTTCAATCAAATTGGACTCAGTGCACACCGAAATGACCTTTTCGTGCATTCTTAAGACTTAAAGTGTTCTTTTTGGGCGAATTTGGACTGAGTGTGCACCGGAACGATGTCTTCGTGCATTCTTAACACCTAAAGTGGCAACTTAAAGTGTTCTTTTTGGGCGAATTTGGACTGTGTGTGCACCGGAATGATGTCTTCGTGCATTCTTAACACCTAAAGTGGCCCCTTAGGGCGAGCATGCAAATCGAGACATGAGAAAGTGCTTCCTCATGTCTTTCTTGCCAGCCGGGCACGTTTTGTTGCAATTTAGACGAAAGCATGCACCGAAATGACCTTTGAGTTCATTCTTAACACGAAGCGTGCTTCTCAAGGGCTAGAACGTTAATCCAAGCACGAGAACGTGCTTCTTGCCAACCGCGCACGTTTTGGCGCAACTTTAACCAAATTGTACGCGGTGGGCACCGAAATGACGCTCCATGCATTCTTAGCACCTAAAGTGGTTCATCTGGGCTAGAACGCTAATCCAAACAAGGGAAAGTGCCTCCTCATGTCTTTATTGCCAACCGGGCACGTTTTGGTGCAATTGAAACGAAACTAGATTGAGTATGCACCGAAATGACGTTTTCGTGTGTTCTTACCCACAAAAGGTGCTTCTTGAGGGCTAGAACGCTAATCCAAGCATGAGAAAGTGCTTCCCCACACCTTCCTTGCCAACCGGGCACGTTTTGGTGGAAATTGCACGAAGTTGGACTGAGCACGCACCGAAGTGATGTTTGCGTTACTTCTAAACACGAAACGTGCTTCTCTGGGGCTAGGATGCTAATCCAAGCAACCGATAGCGTTTTGGTGCAACTTGAACCAAATCGTGCCGAGCGTGTACCGAAACGACGCTTTCGTTCCTTCTGAACACCTAAAGTGGTCCCTGAGGGCTAGCACGCTAATCGAGACATTAGAGAGTGCTTCCTCATCCCTTTCTTGCCAACCGGGCACGTTTTGGTGCAACTTTGACCAAGTTGGGCTGAGTATGCACCGAAAAGACACTTTTGTTCCGTCCTAACACGAAATGTGCTTCTTTTAGGCTTGGAACGCTAATCCAAGCATGAGAAAGTGCATCCCTATGTCTTTCTTGCCAACCGAGCGCGTTTTGTTGCTACGTTAGCAGAACTTGACCTTCAATGTGCACCGAAACCACGTACATTCTTGCCAACCGAGCGCGTTTTGTTGCTACGTTCACCAAACTTGACCTTCAATGTGCACCGAAACCACGTACTCGTGCATTCTTAGCACCTGAAGTAGTTCATTTGGGCTACAACGCTAATGCAAACACGAGAAAGTGGTTCCCACGTGTCTCTCGTCAACCGAGCACGCTTTGGTGCAACTATAACCGAATTGGACTAAGTGCGCACCGAAATGACGTATTCGTGCACTCTCAGCACCCAAAGTTGTTCTCTCGGGCGTGCACGGTAATCGAGACATGAGAAAGTGCTTCCCCACGTCTTTCTTGCCAACCGGGAACGTTTTGGTGTAACTTCAATCAAATTGGACTCAGTGCACACCGAAATGACCTTTTCGTGCATTCTTAAGACTTAAAGTGTTCTTTTTGGGCGAATTTGGACTGAGTGTGCACCGGAATGATGTCTTCGTGCATTCTTAACACCTAAAGTGGCCCCTTAGGGCGAGCATGCAAATCGAGACATGAGAAAGTGCTTCCTCATGTCTTTCTTGCCAGCCGGGCACGTTTTGTTGCAATTTAGACGAAAGCATGCACCGAAATGACCTTTGAGTTCTCTTATCACGAAGTGCGCTTCTCAAGGGCTAGAACGTTAATCCAAGCACGAGAACGTGCTTCTTGCCAACCGACCACGTTTTGGCGCAACTTTAACCAAATTGTACGCGGTGGGCACCGAAATGACGCTCCATGCATTCTTAGCACCTAAAGTGGTTCATTTGGGCTAGAACGCTAATCCAAACAAGGGAAAGTGCCTCCTCATGTCTTTATTGCCAACCGGGCACGTTTTGGTGCAATTGAAACGAAACTAGATTGAGTATGCACCGAAATGATGTTTTCCTGCGTTCTTACCCAGAAAAGGTGCTTCTTGAGGGCTAGAACGCTAATCCAAGCATGAGAAAGCGCTTCCCCATACCTCCCTTGCCAACTGGGCACGTTTTGGTGGAAATTGCATATCCAAGCATGAGAAAGTGCTTCCCCATACCTTCCATGCCAACCGGGCACGTTTTGGGGGAAATTGCACGGAGTTGGACTGAGCACGCACCGAAGTGATGTTTTCGTTACTTCTAAACGCGAAACGTGCTTCTCTAGGGCTAGGATGCTAATCCAAGCAACCGATAGCATTTTGGTGCAACTTGAACCAAATCGTATCGAGCGTGCACCGAAACGACGCCTTCGTTCCTTCCTAACACCTAAAGTGCTTCCTGAGTGCTAGCACGCTAATCGAGACATTAGAGAGTGCTTCCTCATCCCTTTCTTGCCAGCCGGGCGCGTTTTGGTGCAACTTTGACCAAGTTGGGCTGAGTATGCACCGAAAAGACACTTTTGTTCCGTCCTAACACGAAATGTGCTTCTTTTAGGCTTGGAACGCTAATCCAAGCATGAGAAAGTGCATCCCTATGTCTTTCTTGCCAACCGAGCGCGTTTTGTTGCTACGTTAGCCAAACTTGACCTTCAATGTGCACCGAAACCACGTACTCGTGCATTCTTAGCACCTGAAGTAGGTCATTTGGGCTACAACGCTAATCCAAACACGAGAAAGTGGCTCCCACGTGTCTCTCGTCAACCAAGCACGCTTTGGTGCAACTTTAACCGAATTGGACTAAGTGCGCACCGAAATGACGTATTCGTGCACTCTCACCACCTAGAGTTTTTCTCTCAGGGGTGCACGGTAATCGAGACATGAGAACGTGCTTCCCACGTCTTTTCTTGCCAACCGGGAACGTTTTGTTGTAACTTCATTGGACTGAGTATGCACCGAAACGACACTTTTGTTCCATCCTATCACGAAATGTGCTTGTTTTAGTCTTGGAATGCTAATCCAAGCATGAGAAAGTGCATCCATATGTCTATCTTGCCAACCGAGCACGTTTTGTTGCTACGTTAGCCAAATTTGACCTTCAATGTGCACCGAAACCACGTACTCGTGCATTCTTAGCACCTGAAGTAGTTCATTTGGGCTACAACGCTAATCCAAACACGAGAAAGTGGTTCCCACGTGTCTCTCGTCAACCGAGCACGCTTTGGTGCAACTTTAACCGAATTGGACTAAGTGCGCACCGAAATGACGTATTCGTGCACTCTCAGCACCCAAAGTTGTTCTCTCGGGCGTGCACGGTAATCGAGACATGAGAAAGTGCTTCCCCACGTCTTTCTTGCCAACCGGGAACGTTTTGGTGTAACTTCAATCAAATTGGACTCAGTGCACACCGAAATGACCTTTTCGTGCATTCTTAAGACTTAAAGTGTTCTTTTTGGGCGAATTTGGACTGAGTGTGCACCGGAATGATGTCTTCGTGCATTCTTAACACCTAAAGTGGCCCCTTAGGGCGAGCATGCAAATCGAGACATGAGAAAGTGCTTCCTCATGTCTTTCTTGCCAGCCGGGCACGTTTTGTTGCAATTTAGACGAAAGCATGCACCGAAATGACCTTTGAGTTCATTCTTAACACGAAGTGTGCTTCTCGAGGGCTAGAACGTTAATCCAAGCACGAGAACGTGCTTCTTGCCAACCGCGCACGTTTTGGCGCAACTTTAACCAAATTGTACGCGGTGGGCACCGAAATGACGCTCCATGCATTCTTAGCACCTAAAGTGGTTCATTTGGGCTAGAACGCTAATCCAAACAAGGGAAAGTGCCTCCTCATGTCTTTATTGCCGACCGGGCACGTTTTGGTCCAATTGAAATGAATTTAGATTGTGTATGCACCGAAATGATGTTTTTGTGCGTTCTTACCCACAAAAGGTGCTTCTTGAGGGCTAGAACGCTGATCCAAGCATGAGAAAGTGCTTCCCCATACCTTCCTTGCCAACCGGGCACGTTTTGGTGGAAATTGCATGTAGTTGGACTGAGCATGCACCGGAGTGATGCAAAGCATGAGAAAGTGCTTCCCCATACCTTCCTTGCAAACCGGGCCCGTTTTGGTGGAAATTGCACGAAGTTGGACTGAGTACGCACGGAAGTGATATTTTCGTACTTCTACACACGAAACGTGCTTCTCTAGGGCTACGATGCTAATCCAAGCAACCGATAGCGTTTTGGTGCAACTTGAACCAAATCGTACCGAGCGTGCACCGAAACGACGTTTTCGTTCCTTCTTAACACGTAAAGTTGTTCTTGAGGGCTAGCACGCTAATCGAGACATTAGAGAGTGCTTCCTCATCCCTTTCTTGCCAACTGGGCAAGTTTTGGTGCAACTTTGACCGAGTTGGACTGAGTATGCACCAAAAAGACACTTTTGTTCCATCCTAACACGAATTGTGCTTCTTTTAGGCTTGGAACCCTAATCCAAGCATGAGAAAGTGCATCCCTACGTCTATCTTGCCAACCGAGCACGTTTTGTTGCTACGTTAGCCAAATTTGACCTTCAATGTGCACCGAAACCACGCACTCGTGCATTCTTAGCGCCTGAAGTAGTTCATTTGGGGTAGAACGCAAATCGTAACATGAGAAAGTGGTTCCCACGTGTCTCTCGTCAACCGAGCACGCTTTGGTGCAACTTTAACCGAATTGGACTACGTGCGCACCGAAATGACGTATTCCTGCACTCTCAGCACCCAAAGTTGTTCTCTCGGGCGTGTACGGTAAACGAGACATGAGAAAGTGCTTCCCCACATCTTTCTTGCCAACCGGGAACTTTAATCAAATTGGACTCATTGCACACCGAAATGACCTTTTCCTGCATTCTTAAGACTTAAAGTGTTCTTTTTGGGCGAATTTGGACTACGTGTGCACCGAAATGATGTCTTCGTGCATTATTAACACCTAAAGTGGCCCCCTAGGGCGAGCATGCAAACCGAGACATGAGAACGTGCTTCCTCATGTGTTTCTTGCCAGCCGGGCACGTTTTGTTGCTATTTAGACGAAAGCATGCACCGAAATGACCTTTGAGTTCATTCTTAACACGAAGTGTGCTTCTCGAGGGCTAGAACGTTAATCCAAGCACGAGAACGTGCTTCTTGCCAACCGAGCACATTTTGGCGCAACTTTAACCAAATTGTACGCGGTGGGCTCGGAAATGACGCTCCCTGCATTCTTAGCACCTAAAGCGATTCATTAGGGCTAGGACGCTAATCCAAACAAGGGAAAGTTCCTCCTCATGTCTTTATTGCCAACCGGTCACGTTTTGGTGCAATTGAAACGAAACTAGATTCAGTATGCACCGAAATGATGTTTTCGTTCGTTCTTACCCACAAAAGGTGCTTCTTGAGGGCTAGAACGCTAATCCAAGCATGAGAAAGTGCTTCCCCATAACTTCCTTGCAAACCGGGCCCGTTTTGGTGGAAATTGCACGAAGTTGGACTGAGTACGCACGGAAGTGATATTTTCGTACTTCTACACACGAAACGTGCTTCTCTAGGGCTACGATGCTAATCCAAGCAACCGATAGCGTTTTGGTGCAACTTGAACCAAATCGTACCGAGCGTGCACTGAAACGACGTTTTCGTTCCTTCTTAACACCTAAAGTGGTTCCTGAGGGCTAGCACGCTAATCGAGACATTAGAGAGTGCATTCTCATCTCTTTCTTGCCGACCGGGCACGTTTTGGTGCAACTTTGAGCAAGTTGGACTGAGTATGCACCGAAAAACACTTTTGTTCCATCCTAACACGATATGTGCTTCTTTTAGGCTTGGAACGCTAGTCCAAGCATCAGAAAGTGCATCCCTATTTCTTTCTTGCCAACCGAGCACGTTTTGTTGCTACGTTAGCCAAATTTGACCTTCAATGTGCACCGAAACCAAGTACTCGTGCATTCTTAGCGCCTGAAGTAGTTCATTTGGGCTACAACGCTATTCCAAACACGAGAAAGTGGTTCCCACGTGTCTCTCGCCAACTGAGCACAGTTTGCTGCAACTTTAACCGAATTGGACTAAGTGCGCACCGAAATGACGTATTCATGCACTCTCAGCACCTAAAGTTGTTCTCTAGGGTGTGCACGGTAATCGAGAAATGAGAAAGTGTTTCCCCACGTCTTTCTTGCCAACCGGGAACGTTTTTGTGTAACTACAATCAAATTGGACTCAGTACACATCGAATGACCTTTTCGTGCATTCTTACGACTTAAAGTGTTCTTTTTGGTCGAATTTGGACTGCGTGTGCAGCGAAATGATGTCTTCGTGCATTCTTAACACCTAAAGTAGTCCCTTAGGACGAGCATGCAAATCGAGACATGAGAACGTGCTTCCTCATGTCTTTCTTGCCAGTCGGGCACGTTTTGTTGCAATTTAGACGAAAGCATGCACCGAAATGATCTTTGACTTGATTCTTAACATTAAGTGTGCTTCTCGACGGCTAGAACGTTAATCCAAGCACGAGAACGTGCTTCTTGCCAACCGAGCACGTTTCGGCGCATCTTTAACCAAATTGTACGCGGTGGGCACCGAAATGACGCTCCATGCATTCTTAGCACCTAAAGTGGTTCATTTGGGCTAGAACGCTAATCCAAACAAGGGAAAGTGCCCCCTCACGTCTTTATTGCAAACCGGGCACGTCTTGGTGCAATTGAAACGAAACTAGATTGAATATGCTTCGGAATGATGTTTTCGTGCGTTCTTGCCCACAAAAGGTGCTTCTTGAGGGCTAGAACACTAATCCATGCATCAGAAAGTGCTTCCCCATACCTTCCTTTCCAACCGGGCACGTTTTGGTGGAAATTGTACGAAGTTGGACTGAGCACGCAACGAAGTGATGTTTTTGTTACATCTAAACGCGAAACGTGCTTCTCTAGGGGTAGGATGCTAATCCAAGCAAGCGATAGAGTTTTGGTGCAGCTTGAACCAAATCGTACCGAGCGTGTACCGAAACGATGTTTTCGTTCCTTCTTAACACCTAAAGTGGTTCCTGAGGGCTAGCACGCTAATTGAGACATTAGAGAGTGCTTCCTCATCCCTTTCTTGCCAACCGGCCACGTTTTGGTGCAACTTTGACCAAGTTGGACTGGATATGCACCGAAAAGACACTTTTGTTCCATCCTAACACGAAATGTGCTTCTTTTAGGCTTGGAACGCTAATCCAAGCATGAGAAAGTGCATCCCTATATCTATCTGGCCACCCGAGTACGTTTTGTTGCTACGTTAGCCAAATTTGACCTTCAATGTGCACCGATACCACGTACTCGTGCATTCTTAGCACCTGAAGTAGTTCATTTGGGCTACAACGCTAATCCAACATGAGAAACTGCTTCCCACGTGTCTTTCTTGCCAGCCGGGCACGTTTTGTTGCAATTTAGACGACAGCGTGCACCTAAATGACCTTTGAGTTGATTCTTAACATGAAGTGTGCTTCTCGAGGGCTAGAACGTTAATCCAAGAACGAGAACGTGCTTCTTGCCAACCGAGCACGTTTTGGCGCAACTTTAACCAAATTGTACGCGGTGTGTACCGAAATGACGCTCCATGCATTCTTAGCACCTAAAGTGGTTCATTTGGGCTAGAACGCTAATCCAAACAAGGGAAAGTGCCTCCTCATGTCTTTATTGCCAACCGGGCACGTTTTGGTGCAATTGAAACGAAACTAGATTGAGTATGCACCGAAATGATGTTTTCGTGCGTTCTTACCCACAAAAGGTGCTTCTTGAGGGCTAGAACGCTAATCCAAGCATGAGAAAGTGCTTCCCCACACCTTCCTTGCCAACCGGGCACGTTTTGGTGGAAATTGCACGAAGTTGGACTGAGCACGCACCGAAGTGATGTTTTCGTTACTTCTAAACAGGAAACGTGCTTCTCTAGGTCTAGGATGCTAATCCAAGCAACCGATAGCGTTAGGAAATTGCACGAAGTTGGACTGAGCACGCACCGTAGTGATATTTTCGTTACTTCTAAACACGAAACGTGCTTCTCTGGGGCTAGGATGCTAATCCAAGCAACCGATAGCGTTTTGGTGCAACTTGAACCAAATCATATCGAGCGTGCACCGAAACGACGCTTTCGTTCCTTCTTAACACCTAAACTGGTTACTGAGGGCTAGCACGCTAATCGAGACATTAGAGAGTGCTTCCTCATCCCTTTCTTGCCAACCGGGCACGTTTTGGTGCAACTTTGACCAAGTTGGGCTGAGTATGCACCGAAAAGACACTTTTGTTCCGTCCTAACACGAAATGTGCTTCTTTTAGGCTTGGAACGCTAATCCAAGCATGAGAAAGTGCATCCCTATGTCTTTCTTGCCAACCGAGCGCGTTTTGTTGCTACGTTAGCCAAACTTGACCTTCAATGTGCACCGAAACCACGTACTCGTGCATTCTTAGCACCTGAAGTAGTTCATTTGGGCTACAACGCTAATGCAAACACGAGAAAGTGGTTCCCACGTGTCTCTCGTCAACCGAGCACGCTTTGGTGCAACTTTAACCGAATTGGACTAAGTGCGCACCGAAATGACGTATTCGTGCACTCTCAGCACCCAAAGTTGTTCTCTCGGGCGTGCACGGTAATCGAGACATGAGAAAGTGCTTCCCCACGTCTTTCTCGCCAACCGGGAACGTTTTGATGTAACTTCAATCAAATTGTACTCAGTGCACACCGAAATGACCTTTTCGTGCATTCATTGTGCATTCTTAAGACTTAAAATGTTCTTTTTGGACGAATTTCGACTGAGTGTGCACCGGAATGATGTCTTCGTGCATTCTTAACACCTAAAGTGGCCCCTTAGGCCGAGCATGCAAATCGAGACATGAGAAAGTGCTTCCTCATGTCTTTCTTGCCAGCCGGGCACGTTTTGTTGCAATTTAGACGAAAGCATGCACCGAAAAGACCTTTGAGTTCCTTCTTAACACGAAGTGTGCTTCTCGAGGGCTAGAACGTTAATCCAAGCACGAGAACGTGCTTCTTGCCAACCGCGCACGTTTTGGCGCAACTTTAACCAAATTGTACGCGGTGGGCACCGAAATGACGTTCCACGCATTCTTAGCACCTAAAGTGGTTCATTTGGGCTAGAACGCTAATCCAAACAAGGGAAAGTGCCTCCTCATGTCTTTATTGCCAACCGGGCACGTTTTGGTGCAATTGAAACGAAACTAGATTGAGTATGCACCGAAATGATGTTTTCGTTTGTTCTTACCCACAAAAGGTGCTTCTTGAGGGCTAGAACGCTAATCCAGGCATGAGAAAGTGCTTCCCCACACCTTCCTTGCCAACCGGGCACGTTTTGGTTGAAATTTCACGAAGTTGGACTGGGCACGCACCGAAGTGATGTTTTCGTTACTTCTAAACACGAAACGTGGTTCTCTGGGGCTAGGATGCTAATCCAAGCAACCGATAGCGTTTTGGTGCAACTTGAACCAAATCGTACCGAGCGTGCACCGAAACGACGCTTTCGTTCCTTCTTAACACCTAAAGTGGTTCCTGAGGGCTAGCACGCTAATCGAGACATTAGAGAGTGCTTCCTCATCCCTTTCTTGCCAACCGGGCACGTTTTGGTGCAACTTTGACCAAGTTGGGCTGAGTATGCACCGAAAAGACACTTTTGTTCCGTCCTAACACGAAATGTGCTTCTTTTAGGCTTGGAACGCTAATCCAAGCATGAGAAAGTGCATCCCTATGTCTTTCTTGCCAACTGAGCGCGTTTTGTTGCTACGTTAGCCAAACTTTACCTTCAATGTGCACTGAAACCACGTACTCGTGCATTCTTAGCACCTGAAGTACTTCATTTGGGCTACAACGCGAATCCACACACGAGAAAGTGGTTCCCACGTGTCTCTCGTCAGCCGAGCACGCTTTGGTGCAACTTTAACCGAATTGGACTAAGTGCGCACCGAAATGACGTATTCGTGCACTCTCAGCACCCAAAGTTGTTCTCTCGGGCGTGCACGGTAATCGAGACATGAGAAAGTGCTTCCCCACGTCTTTCTCGCCAACCGGGAACGTTTTGGTGTAACTTCAATCAAATTGGACTCAGTGCACACCGAAATGACCTTTTCGTGCATTCTTAAGACTTAAAGTGTTCTTTTTCGGCGAATTTCGACTGAGTGTGCACCGGAATGATGTCTTCGTGCATACTTAACACCTAAAGTGGCCCCTTAGGGCGAGCATGCAAATCGAGACATGAGAAAGTGCTTCCTCATGTCTTTCTTGCCAGCCGGGCACGTTTTGTTGCAATTTAGACGAAAGCATGCACCGAAATGACCTTTGAGTTCATTCTTAACACGAAGTGTGCTTCTCGAGGGCTAGAACGTTAATCCAAGCACGAGAACGTGCTTCTTGCCAACCGCGCACGTTTTGGCGCAACTTTAACCAAATTGTACGCGGTGGGCACCGAAATGACGCTCCATGCATTCTTAGCACCTAAAGTGGTTCATTTGGGCTAGAACGCTAATCCAAACAAGGGAAAGTGCCTCCTCATGTCTTTATTGCCAACCGGGCACGTTTTGGTGCAATTGAAACGAAACTAGGTTGAGTATGCACCGAAATGATGTTTTCGTGCGTTCTTACCCACAAAAGGTGCTTCTTGAGGGCTAGAACGCTAATCCAAGCATGAGAAAGTGCTTCCCCACACCTTCCTCTTCCTCAACTTCAAGTGGCTAGGGTAATGGCTTCCCAACCACCAAGTGAGGTCTACAATAGTGAGGAACTTAGTGTGTCCTCTCAAGAAATCCCAATGACCAGCCTGTACAACTGGACTCTTCCAAGGAGGAGTTACAAGGAGGTCTATAAGGTAGGTCAGTTTGACTTCTCCTTTAGGCAAACGGTCAAGGTAGAGGAAAGGGCAATTGCTCTGAACTCTGAGGATCAACAAATACAGCTTCTGACCCCAGAAGTTGTCAAGGGTTTCTCCAAGTCCTACATGTACCTCCATATCAGACTGGTACAAGTTGGACTCAAGCCTCTGACCAGAAATGGTCTTTCAACGTCTGTGCTTGTAGCCCTTCGGGACTGCAGACACAACAAGTTCTCGGACTCGGTGCTTGGACTAGTGGAATCTAGTCTGTGCAACGGTCCAGTCCACTTCGAGTGTTACCCAAATTTCCCTGTATCAACCTCTGATTCAGGAATTTTGGATGCACTCACTCTCAACGTCAAGACTCAAGGGTATGACATGTCCATAGGTTCCAAACCCATGGCAGTCATCTTCAAGGTTCACTACAGGCTCCTGAAGACTCTGGTTCTTCCAGAAGCTTTAGTGACAAACTCCGTAGGGTCAACGCTCCTCTTAGAGACTGATCTAAGAAAATCCAACGTTAGCATCCCAAGGTCTATCCACTGGAACGACATCGTTCTGCCCAGTGAATGGAAACTAACAGACGCTGTTCCAACGCAACGTGTCCAAAACCAACAGTTGGACTATATCTAAGAGGAACCAGATGGTTCTGTAGGTATCAAGTTCACCAACCAACGGTCAACGAAGATTGTCTTTGATGACTATTCTTCTGCCCGACGGTCAACCTCTAACCTAGGACAAGAACAGTCCTCAAGGCATCTCAAGGCTAAGTCTGTGTCTAGGGCCCAAACCTTAAGCCCAACCCACAACTTAGGAGATACCTCAAGTGTTGAGTCTGAAGCCCAGCTGCTCAGGCCCAACAAGGGAAAGGCACCTTTCCAAGTGGAAAGTGTCTCCAAGGATAGGATTCCTGAGATCCATTATCAGGATGAAGGTATAGGTTTTCCAACCTTATCTTCAATGATGGACTCTCAAGATCCCCAGATCTTCACGATCTCAAGACCTGAGTTCGTGTTAGACAAGGCAGGTCTCCGAGCAGACTATTACTCGGAGAAAAACGAGCCTAAGAGAATCTGGTTTTCTGGACTCTTTGGCGTCTCAAGGGTACAAGACCTATACTATAGGTACTTGTACGAGAAGAAGGTGAACATGCCTTTCTTCCACTGGTTTAGGTGGGTCTACTGTGCTGACCCAGAAAGAAACATCACTTGCCCATTCAAGGACGACCAAGATAAGCAGCCACAGGAGGAAACCAAGGTTTCTCCCTGCAACGACCCCAAGGAGGATGAGACAAAGACCTGTCCATCCATCAACGTTTCAAGCAAAACCACCAAGGCTTGGGTAACTGCTACAAAGGTAGTAGAATCCAAGAGACCACCCTTAGAAGAGGTAACCTTAACTGTCAGAGGATCTGCAGTTAAAGCCTCTCCTTTCAAGGCAATCAGTGTTCAAGACCGAGAGGTAAACACTCAAGACATCAAGAAAGTTGTTGACCAAACCAACTTTACCAACCAGTACTTGGACTCCCTAGGAGATCAGCTTGATCGAATAGAGGCCCAAGTTACTAAACAGGAACCTATCCCTGAGGTAAGCCCAAAGGGAAAAGGGCCTGTCAACGAAAGTCCAATTTTCAAGACCGTTGAGCTTTCCAAGGACAACCAGATCCCTACGGACCAACAGATCCTTAGTGAGATCACCTTCAGGCTAGAAGGGCTTAACCTTTCTGGACCTTCCAACGCTGTCAAAACCATAGGACAGAACCAACCCAAGGTCCAAACCCTCAACTACTCAAGTCCAAGGCCTTACTATTCAAGACCTTCTCCAGTTGATCTCCAGTATGAGATCAGAGAGTTACCCCAGAACTCTTTTGAAGCAACGCAACTCTACGAGTGGAATATAGATGGGAAAACGGAGTACCATCTTATTCAGACTCTTGAGAAAATGGTTATGGCTGCCAATGTCTTCGGCGGACGAAAGTCTGACCCAGAGGTACTGGAAATCCTGGTAGCAGGATTTACAGGACAACTCAAGGCATGGTGGGACCATTATCTCAACAACGATGATCGGACAACGATCAAAGAAAGCGTCAAGAAGGATAATGACGGAAACATTATCCTTAACCCTCAAGGTAGCTCCATTTCCAACGCTGTCGCCACATTGATCTATGCCATTATGCGGCATTTCATCGGTGATGGAGACAATCTCCTCAACAGGACAGAGGAAACTCTGACCAACCTCAAGTGTCGCAAGCTCCAGGATTTCTCCTGGTACAAGGATGTCTTTCTCACCAGAGTGCTGATGAGAAAAGACTGTGCTCAAGGTTTCTGGAAAGAGAAGTTCATCTCTGGACTACCCAATCTCTTTGCAGAAAAGGTTAGATCAAGGCTTAGGTTAACTTTCAACGGTAGGATTCCCTACGACAGCCTAACTTATGGTCAGATCATTGGAGTTGTTAACACTGTAGGGTTAGAACTCTGTACTGACCTTAGGCTCAAGGAAAAACTCAAGCAGGAACAACTTAACTCAAAGGGTGAGTTAGGAAATTTCTGCGAACAGTTTGGACTTACTGGCACAGGACCCAGTAGGCCCAAGTACAAGGCCCGAAAGGGAAAACCTCTCAAGGAGATGGCCCAGCTGCCATCCAAGGGTAAAGGGTTTCAGAAACCCAAAAGGCCTCAGCAAGCTAAGGCCCAAGGTAAAGGACCAGTCTGTTACAAGTGTGGCCAGCCTGGTCACTACAAGTCGCAATGCAAGGTTAGGCAAATCCTGGATCAGGTCCGCCTGGACCCAAAGGATAAAGCCAAAATTCTCAACGTCTTAGCCCAAGACTCCAGTACAGAAGCTTCTTCGGATGAAGAACTTACTACTGCTGGACTCAACGAGCTTGATTGGGACTCCTCTTCAGAATCTGATGAGGTTTCCAGCCAGGCAACTCAGGAACATCAAGTCTGTCTTGACTGTTCTCTGCAAGGAAAAGGAAAACAGAAGGTAAACACCTTCTCAAAGTCGGTCAATCCCATTGACCAAGAAACCAAGGCTAAGCTTTTCAATTATGCTGCTGAGATAGAAAGCCCGGAAATCCAGGCCCAATATCTCAAGGCTCTCAAGTCCATCTTAGAAGACAAAGCCCGGTCTTCTGAGACAAGCCAGGCCCATAGGTACTTAGATTTTACGGAAATCTTAGATAACCTAAGTAGGCCCAAGTCCAAGGAGTTCAGTCTGGTGGACCTCCAGTCAGACTTGAACAAACTCAAGGTTGAGGTAGCCCACCTCAAATCCAAGGTTCAAGGCCTTGAAGCCCAGTTATCTACTAGGGATAAACTGGACTTCCCTGAACTTCCAAGGGAGGACAAGTTCCTCGAAACACTGACCCAGTTGCCATTCCAAAGATGGAAGGCCCCGGTGGTCATCAAGGTTAAGGACTTTGAGACAACAGTCATTGCACTGTTAGACTCAGGTGCGGATTCCAACTGTATTCACAATGGAATCATTCCTTCAAAGTATTGCATAGAGGCCCATGACTGTTTAAGTACAGCAAATGGATCAGCTCTCTATAGCAATTTCAAGGTTCCCCAGGCCCATATTTGTTTTGGGTCTACAAGTGTCCAAGTTGAGTTCACAGTTGTGACCAACATGGATCGTGAGGTAATTTTAGGAATTCCTTTCCTAAATTTACTTCAACCCTTCATGGTAAGCCCAGAAGGTCTAAGTACAACGTACCTAGGAAAAAGGGTCACCCTTAGCTTCCTAGACAAGCCCAAGGATCTTAGGACAATCCAGAATCTTCTGGTCAAGCACAAGGTCAATAGGATAGACTGTTCTTCTTCCCAGTCTAGCCCCAAGGTTTCCCAGAATTCCTCCTCAATCCCTATACCTCCACAGTATAAATTGACAGGAGCTGGAACAAGGTTTCATATAGTGCATAATAGCACCAAGGTTTTAGAAAACTTTCTTTTAAAGAAAAATTGGTTTTCTAAAAGATTTTCAATGAGTTCTTCCAAGGCTTCACCTTCAACGAAGGGCTCTTATGCCCAGAAACCTCCGAGCTTTCTCAACGTTTTGGGGAAAGAGATTCCTATCTCTAACTCCTACCAGGCTCTGCAACATCAACAGGCTTCGGCCTCCACAGGTAAACAAGGGGCTTCGGCCAACAAAAGTCTTTACTTTTGTAAAAGTTTTCCAGGGGTAATATCATATATTGAACCTGAGGTTATGCACCCAGATCCATATATGATACTCAAGGATTTAACTTACCCAAATTTCTTTTTATCAACGCATCCCCAGAATACTCAAAAATTTTATGAGTTTATCCTGGTGGATACTGATTCAATTGTTGTCACGCACAACAAAACCCAAGATCAAGTCACGCATTCAAAAATGCAAATTAAAAGGATTTTGTCTTTCAAGGATTGGGGACAACACCCCAATACAATGAAAAGGTTTTCTCAACGTTTTACCCCTCAAGTTTATTGTTATTGGGACTATGTGGATGCCTGGACCAACGTCTTTTATTTACAAAACAAGGCCAGGACACACTCATGGTTCATCTATTTCAATAAAAATTTCAATTTCAAGGCCCCTTATTGGTTCAAAGAGGTTTGGAAAAAGTTTGGACCAATAGAGGAAATTCTTCCCAACGGTCTTTTAAAGACATTTCAAGATTTTATCAAGGTTTTAAAACTCAAGGATTTGGCTATGAATGAACCTCTCTTCTGGTTCTTTTGTGCCATGGATCTTGCATGGATTTTCTCATGGGAAATCTATGTCTCACCAAGGACTTAAGAGGAATACTCATTCCTCATGAGGAGGTATAAGGTCAAATGGTGGGATGGTATCCAAACAGACCGGGTCACTAAGGCGACTATTATGGATTGGTTCAAAGCCCATCTCAGCTTCTCCAATCTCAAGGTGGCCCTCCATGACGAAGGACAAGCCCAGTTCCTTCTCCAGAAGGCCAAAATTCAAAGTGATCTGTCATCAGTCTCCTCGCGAAGAGACTATGCCAGAAAGCTCAAGGATGCTCTCAGTCAGATCTCCCACAATGATGACGAGGCAGACAACGAAGGGTCCTCACCAGCCCCTTACTTTCAAGACTCTCAAGACCCAGAGACTCAGTTTGAGAATCTGGATGACTTTTGACAAGGATAAGATGCTGACTGCTCCCCATTACGGATGGAGATGACAGAAAGCTTCTCAACGGGCCCCACTGGCCATTCAACTTTCAAGGTGGCAAGTTCACATGCCAGAAGAAGACAAGAAACTTTTCAAGGGATAAGTGCACAGTACCCGCACTCATCAACAGCAACCCTCAACGTGGTTCAACAGTGAAGATTCCTTCCTGTTCAACTTTCCAGGTGTTCCACTTTCACAAGTGGACTTCAAGCTTCAATTAATTCAAGCTTATCCAAGGATAGCCTCCTGAGGCTATAAATACACTCAGTTGCCAGGGTTGTTGGCATCAGAAAAAAGGATCAGAAAAAAGGATCAAAAAAAAAAAAAAAAAAAGATCAATCTGATCCTTCAACGAGAGAGCCTAGTTTTAGGGTCTGATCCTCTCTACCCTAAAGAAGCTTTTACGAAAGTCTTCTTCAAGTTCAAGGTTTTCAAGTGTAATTTCAAATTTTCAAGGTACAAATTGTATTTACTTTTGTATTTACAAATTGTAATTTCAAGTTCAAGGTTATTTTAATATCAAGTTATTTTCAAGATTTTGTTTATGCATTCAAGGTTTGATCTTTGTAAAAGATTAAATTGGCTTCTCAACGTAAGTCTTCCTCTAGACATAGAGTACCTCTCTTACTGCCACGACCTTCTGTCAAGGACAAGTCCAAGCAACCCAGCCTACATCAATAGATCCCTCCATTGTAGAGCGGCCTTGATTAGTGTCCAAGACTGCAGAAAGGAAATTAGGGAAATCAAGAGAGCACTCAAGGTTCTATCACTAGGGTAGATTTCACCCACCTGCCGAGCGTGCACCGAAACGACGCTTTCGTTCCTTATAGGGTTCGCACGCTATTATCGAGACATGAGAGAGAGGGTACCGCAAAACCACCTAGCTCTTTCAAAGACCTAGAACCAGACCCAAAGTCCTCATGGCCATAGGGCAGAGAGTGTGTAAGTCCCGCTGTAAGTCCAGTAAGAGGTAGTGGGTAACCAGGGTCTAGAAAGTTAGGGTTTGAAGGATTTCCTCTTCCTCAACTTCAAGTGTCTAGGGTAATGGCTTCCCAACCATTAGGTGACACCTGCAATAGTGAAGAACTTAGC
Source organism: Purshia tridentata (assembly GCA_003254885.1). Classification (NCBI taxonomy): domain Eukaryota; kingdom Viridiplantae; phylum Streptophyta; class Magnoliopsida; order Rosales; family Rosaceae; genus Purshia; species Purshia tridentata. The sequence goes on along the minus strand of QANT01005869.1, from coordinate 7,097 downwards.
GTGTCTTGTCAAGAAATCCCAATGACCAGCCTGTACAACTGGACTCTTCCAAGGAGGAGTTACCAGGAGGTCTATAAGGTAGGTCAGTTTGACTTCTCCTTTAGGCAAACGGTCAAGGTAGAGGAAAGGGCAATCGCTCTGAACTCTGAGGATCAACGTATCCAACTTCTGACCCCAGAAGTTGTCAAGGGTTTCTCCAAGTCCTACAAGTACCTCCACATCGGACTGGTACAAGTTGGACTCAAGCCTCTGACCAGAAATGGTCTTTCAACGTCTGTGCTTGTAGCCCTTCGGGACTGCAGACACAACAAGTTCTCGGACTCAGTGCTTGGACTAGTGGAGTCTAGTCTGTGCAACGGTCCCGTCCACTTCGAATGTTACCCAAACTTCCCTGTGTCAACCTCTGATTCAGGAATTTTGGACGCACTCACTCTCAACGTCAAGACTCAAGGGTATGACATGTCCATAGGCTCCAAACCCATGGCAGTCATCTTCAAGGTTCACTATAGGCTCCTGAAGACTCTGGTGCTTCCAGAAGCTTTAGTGACAAACCCTGTAGGGTCAACGCTCCTCTTAGAGACTGATCTAAGAAAGTCCAACGTTAGCATCCCAAGGTCTATCCACTGGAACGACATCGTTCTGCCCAGTGAATGGAAACTAACTGACGCTGTTCCAACGCAACGTGTCCAAAACCAACAGTTGGACTATATCTACGAGGAACCAGACGGTTCTGTAGGTATCAAGTTTTTCAACCAACGGTCAACGAAGATTGTCTTTGATGACTATTCTTCTGCCCGACGGTCAACCTCTGACCTAGGACAAGAACAGTCCTCAAGGCATCTCAAGGCTAAGTCTGTGTCTAGAGCCCAAACCTTAAGCCCAATCCACAACTTAGGAGAAGATTCAAGCGTTGAGTCTGAAGCCCAGCTGCTCAGGCCCAACAAAGGCAAGGCATCTTTCCAAGTGGAAAGTGTCTCCAAGGACAGGATTCCTGAGATCCATTATCAGGATGAAGGTATAGGTTCCCCAGCCTTATCTTCAATGATGGATCCTCAAGATCCCCAAATCTTCACAATCTCAAGGCCAGAGTTTGTGATAGACAAGGTAGGTCTCCGAGCAGACTACTATTCGGAGAAAAACAAGGCTGTAAGGACCTGGTTCACTGAAACCTTCGGTGTTTCACGTGTACAGGATCTTTACTACAGGTACTTGCACGAGAAGAAGGTAAACATGCCTTTCTTCCAATGGTTTAGGTGGGTCTACTGTACTGACCCAGAAAGGATGATCACTTGGCCATTTCCCGATGACCAAGATGAACAGCCTCAGGAAGAAACCAAGGTTCCTTCCTGCAACGACAAGGAGGATGAGACAAGAACCTGTCCATCCATCAACGTTTCAAGTAAAACCACCAAGGCTTGGGTAACTGCTACTAAGATAGTAGAATCCAAAAGTCTACCTTCAAAAGAGGCAGCCTCAACTGTCAGGAGTCCTGCAGTTGGAACCCCTCCTCCCAAGGCCATCAACCTCCAGAATGATAAGGTAAAACCCCAAGGACTCTCACCAGACCTATCCCACCAAATTGTCAGCCTACTCAGGCAACCAAGGCCACCGCGTTTTGCCATTAGGGATCTGCTTAACCAACAGATCAAAGCGCTCAATAGGACAAAGCCTAGCCTCAAGGTCCAAACCATCAAGATGAAGAAGGCTCAACGAAGACAGGAAACTGTCTGTAAAAACTGTCAAGAGCCAGGACATTACCAGATGGAATGTCCCAATAGAATCACCAAGGCTTTAATTAGAAAACAAAAGGAAAAGGCAAGACAAGAAAACATCTGTCCTGCCTGTCTGGAATTAGGACACCTCCGAGCTAAATGTCCTAACAAGTTTGCCTTTAGCGAGAAGCTTTTCTTCATTGAAAAGCCCAAGGCAAAACCCAAGTTTGACCTTACGGTTAGAACCCATTCTTCCAAGGTTTCCCCAAGCACAGCCCAATGCCATAGATGTCTGGCTATTGGACACCTCAAGGCCCAATGTCCAGAGGCCCAAAAGGCAAAAAGGGGTAAAAAGCGAGAGCAAATGGGAGTGCATTCTGCCTGTCTAGATCCTGACTCCCTCTCTAGGGGTAAGGAAGCAACAACCTGCTTACAGGAGAAGGAAACCCTATGCACAGGGAGTACCAATCTCCCTGAAGACAATCCCTCTGTTCAAAGACTCCACCAGGAAATCAAGGCTTTAAAACGTGAGCTTACCCTTCTAAAGGCAAAGGCTCCAGTCAACGACTCCGCACCTATCCCTGTTACCAGGAATCCTAGCATGCTTATCTGCCAGAGATGGCATGTGCAAGTAGAGGTTAAAGTCAAGGATTTTAGGACCAAGGCAACTGCTCTACTTGACTCTGGGGCAGACCTTAACTGTATCAGCGAAGGGATTATCCCTACCAAGTTCTGTAGAAGGACCCAAGTTAAGGTAAGCACCGCCAGTGGGACAGCCCTCTCGGCCCGTTGCCAAATCCCTTCGGCCCACATCTGTGTTGGCCCAATTTGCATCAAGGCCCCTCTCATTGTTATTCGTAACATTGAGGAGGACTTAATCTTAGGAAGCCCATTCCTTGGAACCCTCCAACCCTTCATGGTAAGCCCAGAAGGTATTTCTTCGGAAATTCTAGGAAAGCCCATTTTTCTTAGATTTCTTGAAGGTCCAAGATCAAGGATCCTGAACAGTATCCAGGATAGCGAGCTCCCCAGAAAGGAGGCCCAATTAGGTTTCCTCAAGGAAGAATTGGCTTCAAGAAGAATTGAGGCCCAATTGTCTCAACCAAGCCTGGTTTCAAGGATTAGTGACTTCAAGGACAAACTTGTCCAAGAAGTTACTTCTGACAACCCAAGGGCCTTCACCCATAGGAAGAATTATTTTGTCACTCTTCCCTACGAAGAAGGATTCAACGATTCAAGGATTCCAACCAAGGCCCGGCCCATTCAGATGAGCCAGGAACTTATGGAATATTGCAAGGAAGAGATCACTGATCTCTTAGGGAAAGGGCTAATCAGGCCCAGCAAATCTCCATGGAGCTGCTCTGCCTTCTATGTTAAAAAATCCTCTGAAATAGAACGTGGAGCCCCCAGGCTTGTAATCAACTACAAGCCTCTCAACAATGCCCTCCAATGGATTAGGTATCCTTTACCCAACAAAAGGGACCTACTCAAGCGCCTGGTCGGTGCTCAAGTTTTCTCCAAGTTCGATCTGAAGTCAGGATTTTGGCAAGTCCAAATCGCTGAACAGGATCGGTACAAGACAGCCTTTAACGTGCACTTTGGGCAGTATGAATGGACAGTAATGCCCTTTGGACTCAAGAATGCCCCTTCTGAGTTCCAAAAAATGATGAATGATATTTTCAATCCCTACACTAGCTTTTCGCTAGTATATATTGACGATATCCTCATTTTCTCAAGGACAATTGACCAACACTGGAAGCACTTGGGCATCTTCCTTAAGGTCATCAAGGACAATGGATTAGTCCTGTCTGCCAAAAAGGTTACCCTTTTTCAGACTAGGATTAGGTTTTTAGGTCACAACATTCATCAAGGCACAATAGTTCTGATTTCAAGGTCTATAGAATTCGCAGACAAGTTTCCCAACGAACTCAAGGATAGAACCCAACTCCAAAGGTTCTTAGGGTGTCTCAATTATGTGTCTGACTTTGTTAAAGGGCTTACGCTCATCTGCAAGCCTCTTTATCAATGTCTCAAGAAGAAACCCCAACAGTGGACTGATTTGCATACCCAAACAGTCATCAAAGTCAAAAACCTAGTCAAGACACTCCCCTGTTTAGGAATTCCCGATGAGTCCGCTCAAAAGATTGTTGAGACAGATGCATCAGATCAAGGTTATGGGGGAATTCTTAAGCAGAAAATCCAAGGTCAAGAAGAACAACTGGTTAGGTTTACCTCAGGTATCTGGAACCCTACCCAAGCCAATTATAGTACTATTAAAAAGGAGATTCTTTCTATAGTGCTATGTATCACAAAATTTCAAGAAGATTTACTCAATCAAGCTTTATTTTAAGGGTCGATTGCAAGGCAGCCAAGGATGTTTTAGAAAAGGATGTCAAAAACCTCGCAGCCAAACAAATTTTTGCAAGGTGGCAAGGTTTACTTTCAGTTTTTGATTTTAAAATTGAATTTATTCAAGGAGAAAAGAATTCTCTACCGGACTTCCTCACCAGAGAATTTTTACAAGGGCATACGGCACAGGTAATGACACTTCATCACTCTCAAGGGTTTTTAAAGGAATTTCCAGGACAACCTTCAAAAATAGTAAGTCACTTTTGGAATTATTCCTCTTATCCAAGACGAATTTTAAACTTAAGAATTCTTTCAAGGTTTTTAAAACTCAACCTCTTTCAAGTCAAAGGTTTCCCAAGGAGTTTCAAAAGAAAACCTGAACTCCAATGGCATAAAAGGATTTGTTGTCAAGTTGCCAGAGGAATTCAAGGATTTACTAAAACAAGGATTTCAAGGGTTTTGACCAAGATCAAGGTCAGGCGTTTTCTCAAGAAAAATTCCTCTTTTCGAAACAAAAGATTCAAGGCCTCTTACAAAGGGAAGGACAGAAGTCCAGAATCATTTCAACGAGGCAAATTCAAGCCACAAGATGGGATGACAAAGTCTCCCACCATCAAGACAGATCTCTGTTCCCTGGTAGACCAGTTATCTTCAATTAACCTCACAGATGACCCTTATGGTAAAGGACAAGCCCAGCTCCTTCTCCAGGAAGCCAAAATTCAAGGTAACCTGTCATCAGTCTCTCCGCGTAAGGACTATGCCAGGAAACTCAAGGATGCCCTCAGTCAAAACTCACACAGTGATGACGAGGCAGACAATGAAGGGTCCTCACCAGCCCCTTGCTTTCAAGACTCTCAAGACCCAGAGACTCAGTTTGAGAATCTGGATGACTTTTGACAAGGATAAGATGCTAACTGCTCCCCATTACGGATGGAGATGACAGAAAGCTTCTCAACGGGCCCCACTGGCCACCCAACTTGCAAGCTGGCACCTTCACGTGCTACTACAAGACAAGGAACTTTTCAAGGGATAAGTGCACAGTACCCGCACTCATCAACAGCAACCCTCAACGTGGTTTAACAGTGAAGATTCCTTCCTGTTCAACTTTCCAGGTGTTCCACTTCCACAAGTGGACTTCAAACTTCAATTAATTCAAGTTTATCCAAGGATAGCCTCCTGAGGCTATAAATACACTCAGTTGCCAGGGTTGTTGGCATCAGAAAAAAGGATAAAAAAAAAAGATCAGAAAAAAGATCAGAAGAAAAATCAGCAACGAGAGAGCCTAGTTTTAGGGTCTGATCCTCTCTACCCAAAGAAGCTTTTACGAAAGCCTTCTACAAGGTTTCAATTGTATTCTCAAATTTTCAAGGTACAAATTGTATTTACTTTTGTATTTACAAATTGTAATTTTAAATTCAAGGTTATTTTAATATCAAGTTATTTTCAAGGTTTTGTTTATGTATACAAGGTTCCAATTACAATCTCAGCTCAACCACCTAGAAAGGTTCATCCTTCCAGGACAACTAGCCGACCATAGGTTCTGCCTTCAACATTTCCAACAAGCCCAAACAGGGGTACAGTATAGACGCCGCCTAAGGCACCTTAGGATTTCTCAGTGGGAGGTTCATTGGACAAGGTTGAAAATTAGGGAGCTTAAGAGAGCACTCAAGGTTCTTTCACTAGGGTAGATTTCACCCACCTGGGAGAGAAACTGGTATCAGAGCCACTTAAAGGGGGGGAGAGAGAGAGGGTACCGCAAAACCACCTAGCTCTTTCAAAGACCTAGAACCAGACCCAAAGTCCTCATGGCCATAGGGCAGAGAGTGTGTAAGTCCCGCTGTAAGTCCAGTAAGAGGTAGTGGGTAGCAAGGGTCTAGAAAGTTAGGGTTTGAAGGGCTTCCTCTTCCTCAACTTCAAGTGTCTAGGGTAATGGCTTCCCAACCAATAGGTGACACCTGCAATAGTGAAGAACTTAGCGTGTCTTCTCAAGAAATCCCAATGACCAGCCTGTACAACTGGACTCTTCCAAGGAGGAGTTACAAGGAGGTCTATAAGTTAGGTCAGTTTGACTTCTCCTATAGGCAAACGGTCAAGGTAGAGGAAAGGGCAATCGCTCTGAACTCTGAGGATCAACGTATCCAACTTCTGACCCCAGAAGTTGTCAAGGGTTTCTCCAAGTCCTACAAGTACCTCCACATCGGACTGGTACAAGTTGGACTCAAGCCTCTGACCAGAAATGGTCTTTCAACGTCTGTGCTTGTAGCCCTTCGGGACTGCAGACACAACAAGTTCTCGGACTCAGTGCTTGGACTAGTGGAGTCTAGTCTGTGCAACGGTCCCGTCCACTTCGAATGTTACCCAAACTTCCCTGTGTCAACCTCTGATTCAGGAATTTTGGACGCACTCACTCTCAACGTCAAGACTCAAGGGTATGACATGTCCATAGGCTCCAAACCCATGGCAGTCATCTTCAAGGTTCACTATAGGCTCCTGAAGACTCTGGTGCTTCCAGAAGCTTTAGTGACAAACCCTGTAGGGTCAACGCTCCTCTTAGAGACTGATCTAAGAAAATCCAACGTTAGCATCCCAAGGTCTATCCACTGGAACGACATCGTTCTGCCCAGTGAATGGAAACTTACTGACGCTGTTCCAACGCAACGTGTCCAAAGCCAACAGTTGGACTATATCTACGAGGAACCAGACGGTTCTGTAGGTATCAAGTTTTCCAACCAATGGTCAACGAAGATTGTCTTTGATGACTATTCTTCTGCCCGACGGTCAACCTCTGACCTAGGACAAGAACAGTCCCCAAGGCATCTGAAGGCTAAGTCTGTGTCTAGGGCCCAAACCTTAAGCCCAATCCACAACTTAGGAGAAGATTCAAGTGTTGAGTCTGAAGCCCAGCTGCTCAGGCCCAACAAAGGCAAGGCACCTTTCCAAGTGGAAAGTGTCTCCAAGGACAGGATTCCTGAGATCCATTATCAGGATGAAGGTATAGGTACCCCATGTCTTTCTTGCCAACCGACAACGTTTCGG
>QANT01005863.1:0-10167 GCA_003254885.1 Purshia tridentata | reverse complement strand
TAGCATACTGTCGAAAAATACAGAAAGATTAGGCAGCTTATGACTGAGTATAAGTAATATGTTCGGTAGAATACCTACGAATGCTTGTTTTAAACACACATATTTTTCATTCGGTGGTTGCTTATCGAAAATACTGTCTACGTTCAACAAAAGGGTGCTGAATAACCACCAAAATTTCGGCACACTAGTGTCGAAAAGTTTCTAAATAGGCGAAGATGTAGTGGGGTTGCGTCGGTGGTTGGGTTGGGTGGGGTGGGGGTGGGTGGTTCGGTGAGGGAGGGAGGAAGAGAAAATTTTTTTTATTTTTATTGGAGGGGCAAAAAGGGATAAAAAAGAAAAAAGTGTGAGGGTGGTCAACTCAGCAGCAAAGGATAGTCGGAATAGACTGGGCCATTAGTAAATGCTTGGTACAAAGCTCAATGAACCATTCTCCCAAATTCCTCTCGCGCATTAAATTTATAGTGGGTGCATTACTCAAATCTAAATCTCAAATTCGAACTCACAAATTGGTATTAAACTAACTTTGTCAATTGGTACAAAACCAAATCTCTTAGTTGGTATAAAGTCATCTTTCCAGAATGGTACAAAACCACCCAAATAAAAATCTCTCAAATTTATCAAGTGAACTATGTCAGTTTTGATTTCATCAAGACTACGTAGGCAACTTATGCTTCAATTTAGGTACAACAGTCACAAAATTATATCCATCTGATTTTTCAGAAATTAATTTTAAGTACAAAGTTTTTAAATTAATTTTTCAAATCAAATCCAAGACTCCAAACCCTACTCAAATTTATTCAAATTATTTAAATAGGTCACTTACCCATTTAAGTTTCAAAATACAGAACTACGTGTGGTTTGATCTCGCAAAGGGTTGTAGACAACCTAAAAATATGGGTTCAACCACAATCGCAAAAAGATTTTATAAACCTGTAAATGTCAAACACTTAACCAAAATTCCATGAATTTTATCCAAATATTCTTTTCAATGTGTCTTTCACCTATTGGAAATCCAAACACTCACAAGATCATCCATTGGTTTCATTGCAATTGAAACAAGAGATTGTACTTAAGAGATGTATTTCATCTTGAATGAGTTGTACTAAAAAATCAAAAAAACTCTATTTCTTAAATGAGTATAGTGAAATTATATGGGTAATATTTAATATTATTTATTTATCGTTACAAATTTTGTTCAACTCCTTCATTCAACACAGATTCACTCTCTTCGTTCCGCCTTTGAGAAACAGAAGTAACAAAGAGTGTTTCTCAATTAGCTTGTGTATTCCATCTTTGGTAGTGATGCCTATTTATAAGCTTACAATGATATAATGGTTAATACAAAACATTAACAACCATAAATTTGTAAGTTACAAATACTAATTATCATCATTAGGATATAGGTTACAAAATCTTAATTAAGACAATAAGTTACATGATAATCAAAGGATAGTAATGGTGGTCATCCACACATTAAACATTATGATTTATAACACACGTGAATTTCTTTCTTTTTTTATTCAATTAATTCCATTTTTTTGTTATTTTAAATTATTTTTTTGGAACCATAATATATATGATATACCGGAAATGTTTTTGAATAAAGTGCACCTTGTTAGTCAATAAAAATATTAAAGGTGCACATTAAACAAATTGAAATATTAGGATACAAGTTGTTAAACATCGCAAACCTCAAATGTGTAATTTGCTCCATCAATTTTTGATGAAGTTTGCTGATGTTGTTGGATTCAATCCTAAACAAGTAACCTCACACTCCAAAGATTGAAGTTAATGAAAAATAAGCACAAAGAAAGAACAAAAACGCAGACAGTTGAGAGAGATAAAGAGTTTGCTGGTGTGATGATCTATATATATATTAGATTGAAAACTCACACAACCTTAACACTTATACAAGTTACATAAAGTGCTTTTACATCAAAATATCTATTGGAGCACCCCCTGGATTTCGGGGATGGTTACTAGGAGGGCATGGATTTCTTATTCGAGCCCATTGGTTTAACTGGTTTTGAAAGGGATCATCATAAGACTTTAGGCGCACCTGGGGACCTTAAAATACGCAATTAATTAATAAATGATACATAAACTTGAGTCTCAAACCAGCTTACTTAGAAGTCTTAGCAAAATATCTAAAGTAATTATCTCAGTCAATTATTGTGTGCTTGAAGATATAAGACTTAATAACTAATTAGTAATAACTAATAAGAAAGCATAAATATGATCAAAAAGGTTTGACCACCGATTGTCAGAGTTTTGTTTACAGTTGATTTCAATATACACACATTAANTATAACTAACAAATAAAATAAATTGTAACTTATTAATAAAGTTCCCATAATCCCATTTGATTAAATCCTAATAAGGGATTTAATGGAGGAAGCTTTCTAATCATTACGTCTCAGTGTGGAAATTGGAATCAGAGGTGTTTAGTGGGACAATACACATTAACTTTGCGACTAGCTTTGTCCTTCCATTTCTACTTTCCTTATTTCATACTGTTCTAGTGTACAAACACAAACTGCATATACAAGTAAACTAGCAGAGAGCAAGTTTCCTCAACCACACTTTCTGCATATACAAACACAAACATATATGGCTGCTTCCTCCTCATTCCGGTGTAGGTATCATGCCTTCTTGAGTTTCAGAGGCGAAGACACGCGCAAGGGCTTTACTGATCACCTCTACAGAGCTTTGGAGGGTGCAGGAATCCACACCTTTAGAGATGATGATGAAATTGAGAGAGGAGCGGAAATCAAGGCTGAGCTGCAGAAAGCCATACAAGAATCACGAGTATCCATTATTGTGTTTTCCAAGGACTACGCTTCCTCAACATGGTGCTTGGATGAACTTGTGATGATCATGAAACGCAGAACAGCTGATGGGCACATGGTTTTGCCAGTCTTCTATCATGTGGATCCATCCCATGTCGGGAAGCAGAGTGGGAGTTTTGCAGAAGCATTTGGTAGACATGAAGAGCGCTTCAAGGAGGAGATGGTAAAGGTAGCGGAGTGGAGAAGAGCACTTAAAGACACTGCAGATCTGGGCGGGATGGTTTTAGGAGATGGGTAATAATTTCATCCCAAAAACTTCTGATACTATCATTGACTTTAATTTCATAGTATTATTTTTTCAAAATTTTTATCATAAACGGTTTCAAATGGTATGTTGTTGAGTTTTGCAGCATTTTATTTAAAAGATTCATTAATTTGTTCATATCTTATATGTAATCAAATTGTTCATTTCAACATGATATTATCGTTAAATGCGCTCTTTATAATATAGAAATAGAAGATTTATTATTTTTATATATGTTGATATCAATAATTATAGGTATGAGGGGCTGTTTATCCAAGATATTGTCGAGGAGGTTAGAATTAAACTGGATCACAAACCATTGGTCGTTCCTCCCTTCATGGTCGGAATGGAACATCTTGTGAAAGGTATAAACATGTGGTTGAAAGATGGATCAAATGATGTTGGTGTAGCTGTGATATGTGGGATGGGTGGAATTGGCAAGACCACCATTGCCAAAGTTGCTTATAACTTGAACTTTGATAGATTTCAAGGTAGCAGCTTTCTTGCAGATATTAGAGCAAATTCAGTGCAACCCAAAGATCTGGTTCGCTTGCAAAGACAACTTCTTTCGAATATCCAAAAGGGGAAAGCAGAGAAAATATATAGCACGGATGAAGGAATAGGAAAGATCCAAAGCGCTGTATGTTGCAAAAGAGTTCTTATTGTTCTTGATGATGTAGACCACTTGGACCAATTCAATGCAATTCTTGGAATGCGGGAATGGTTGCATCCAAGAAGTAAAATTATCATAACAACTAGACGTGAACATTTGTTAAAGGATGATGAAGTCGATGCAATGTTCAAGGTTAAAGGATTGCCTGAGGATCAGTCACTTGAGCTATTCAGTTGGCATGCCTTCAGAAAAGCCCATCCTAAGGAAGGTTACATGGAGCTTTCAAAATCTGTAGTACAACATTGTGGAGGGCTACCAATAGCTCTTAAAGTTATGGGCTCTTCTTTGTCTAAGGAAATTGGTGTAGATGTATGGAAAAGTGCATTGCAGAAGTTAGAAGTGATACTTGATGGAGAAATTCAAAAAATTCTTAGAATAAGCTATGATTCTCTAAATGATGATGATGACAGAGAGTTATTCCTTCACATAGCTTGTTTCTTTATAGGAAAGAAGAAGGATTATACAATTATAATACTTGACGACTTAGATTTTCACACGAGCATTGGAATTGAAAATCTAGTTGATAGATGTCTAGTGGAAATTAATGAAAATAATAAGTTGGTCATGCATCAGTTACTTAGAGACATGGGAAGGGGAATAATTCGCCAGAAATCCCTTGACCCTGGAAAACGTAGTAGAGTGTGGCATCATAAAGAAGCCTCTAATATTTTGAGAAAGTTAACGGTATGAAACATTCTCAATTCTTCTGTCTGTATTGTTATTTGTGTTCTTGTGCATGCATGTGTGACTTTTACTTACCCAATGTTCTCATTTTTTGGCAGGGTACTGAAACTATTAAGGGCTTTATGCTCAACCTTCCTATGTTGATGGAGGATGAGTCTACCAAGTCAGTATTTAGTCGAAGTAACAAAAAACGATGCTATGTTGAAGATTCTGGTGAAAATTGTTCAAGACAAGGCAAGCTTGATTTCTTCTCCTGGAAATCAATTAACTTTTCTTCAACAAATTCAGGTTCTGCACCAAACGAGATAGACTTCAAAGCAGAGGCATTTAGAATGATGCACAATATTGAAATTCTTCTGCTCAATAATGTGAAAATCAGTGGAAGCTATGAAAATTTTCCAAAAAATTTAATATGGTTGTCTTGGCAAGGATTCCATTTAAAATCAATTCCAGCCAATTTTTATTTGGAAAATCTAGTTGTTCTTGAGTTGCAGAATAGCAGTCTGCAACATGTTTGGAAGGGAACCAAGGTACACTACAACAAAAGAAGACAATAATAGCATTTTTGGTATTAATTCTCTCTCTCTCACACACACACACACACACACACACACACACAAATTTAGGGATCATTGTATATGTTCATTGAACTAATTATCTCTCTTTGAAACAGTTTCTTCTAAGACTGAAAATCCTCAACCTCAGTTATTCACATGGTCTTATGATAACACCTAACTTGTCAGGACTCCCTAGCCTCGAGAGATTAATTCTTAAAGATTGTATAACTTTGGTTGAGGTTGATGAATCCATTGGAAAGCTAAAGAATCTTGTGTCCTTGAATCTAAAAGGATGCAAAAATCTCATGAAACTCCCAAGTAGCATTAACATGTTGGATTCTCTTAAGGAGCTTATTCTTTCTGGTTGCCCAAAGCTCAGCATTCCAGCCAATATGGCTTGTGATATGAACAAAGTCGGTCTGCTATTGACTAAACCATGGCAATTAATCTCGTCGCTGTTATCACCAAGAAAAAATCTTGAGTTAACCGGATGCTCGTTGGCAAATTTACCACATTCTTTAGGAAGCTTTTGTGTCCTTGAATCTAAAAGGATGCAAAAATCTCCTGAAACTCCCAAGTAGCATTAACATGTTGGATTCTCTTAAGGAGCTTATTCTTTCTGGTTGCGCAAAGCTCAGAATTCCAACAAATATGGCTTGTGACATGAACAAAGTCGGTCTGCTATTGACTAAACCGTGGCAATTAATCTGGTCGCTGTTATCACCAAGAAAAAATCTTGAGTTAACCGGATTATCTTTGGCAAATTTACCACATACTTTAGGAAGCTTAAGTCTGAGTCACTGTAACCTAACAAATATTCCAAATGATATTTATAGTCTATCCTTGTTGAAGTATTTGGATCTAAGAGGAAACCCAATCATTAGCCTGCCAGAAAAAATGAGCGGTCTTATTAAGCTCGAGGTCCTTCTGTTAAATGATTGCACAAATCTCATAATGCTTCCACAGCTCCCTCCATGTTTAGAGGAATTGCGACCAAGATATTGTGCATCATTGAAAAGAGCAAAAGTTTTACCAGATAATTGGAGATTAGAGGTTTCGGGATGCAAGAGATTAGTTGAATTTCAAAGCTTGTTCAATATAAAACCTTTGAGAAGCTTTGACATGAAAATGATCAAAGATATGGGCTTGTTCAAGTTGGAATCCGTTGGGAGCACTGATGAGGTCCAAATGTACAACCGATTGACATATACATCCATGAAGGGTCCCCTCCAGGTCCTCTCTGTCTCTCAAGTTGTTATTATATTTGAGATTTTTTTTTAAAAATGATTGAAAGTATGACCCCTTTATCAATTCAGGATATGAACTATAGATTATACAACTCAACTTTAGTTTTGATGCCAAAACTAAAGTTAATGGGGCAAATTGGTACAACCCATGGTTGATATCCTGAATTGATACATACATAGGTCAAAGTTTAAGTCATTTTTGAAAACTTTTCCCTTATGATTTTTATAGCTTGTAATCTTTCTACATATATGTGTGCATGAAAGTGCAGGGACTGTATGAATGTGGCATATTTAGCATTTTCCTCTATGGAAACATTATCCCAGAGTGGTACATCTACAGGAGCAAGGGTGACTCCGTGTTGTCTATTACTGTACCTTCACATCTTAATCTAAAGATCCAAGGCTTAAATGCATGTGTTGTTTATTCACAAAAAAATGTTTCTTATGGATCTATGTTTCTTAAGGTCAGTAATGATACCAAGGGTCTTATGTGGGCTTATTCCCCGGTCACAATGGCTGAGACCGAAGAGAATAAAGATATGTTATGGCTAAGCCATTGGCATTTTGGAGATGATGAATTGGAGTGTGGGAACAAATTACGTGTTTCATTAATGCCGAAAATAAAGGAGTTTGGAATCCAACTTGTTTATGAGCACGAAAATCAGGGTTTTCTGTCAAATGGTGAAGATATAGTAATCCAACCGGAAAGAGCATATTGGAGGGATAATGTTGATGTTGCTGAAAATGTGTCACTGTCAGCATCGAAGTATCAGTTTCGGACAGGCCAGTACCTTCTGTATAATCAAGCTTTCGGAACTGCAACATTTAGGTATAATGAGGTATTTAAGCACTGAGCGCAAAAACTATAATTTGATTCCATCTATTCAAAAGAATCTTTAACCTAGTCCTCCATCGACTGTTGGAAAACAAAGCTCATCAAGCTTTAATTTTCTTTGTAGAGTTTCATTTCTAGGTTTGTTTTTCTTTGTACATCATGTATTTCTTAACGTTTTCTAGATTTAATATTATTGCTTCATTTCATTCTTGTTTGGTGTACAATCTTCTTTGAAAACCATAGAGAGAAGAAATGTAGCCATGTGTGATATTTCAATAGAAATAATTTATGCGCTCGGGCTGCTTTGGAGTGCTGTGTTTTGCCTGGTACACTTGGATGGATCAGTGCTTAATTCTCTTATGCTTAGTTATTACTGTCTCCATCTATGCCTTCTTGCTGCTCCATCTCTTTTGTGTTCTAGTTTCTTAAATCTCAAAGTTGAATTGCTCTCTTGTATGGAAAAGGGTTCAAGTTCTTTCCCTCCCCACTTTGAACAAAACGCTAGATCCATTACATTGTTATATGAGGGCTAAGAGCCCAACAAACCCAGGCCCCAAGCCCTCTTCCCTCTGCCTCCCCTGTGTCAGCCAACCACCGGTCGAGAAACTCTTCGCCCTCTTAGGCAACCCCCCTCCTAGCCACATCTCTCTCTCTCTTTTTCTCTCTACTAGGTGCGACACCTCCAGATCAGAGGTTGGAGAGTTTAGGAAGATGATGACATACTTCTAATTGAGATGTTAGTTAGTTTGGAATTTGAATATGTACATACTTTGGGATTGGATTGATTGTTGCTATTTCGATCCATACTGTAATTTGGTTGTTCTTGCTGTTTGTGGTTAGAAAGTAGTGCATGCAAGCAACAAATATAATGGTGAAACAATCCTAGAAAGCATGGAATTTCAAAAGAACAATATTTGGGTCACCCCTTGGGGGTACCTTAAGGTCACCCTACCCCTTAAAATTATAATTTCGGTAATGTTGGCGCATGATCGGAACTGTTCACATTTTAGGTCACCTATTATAGATCATCTATGCAAAAAATCAACTTAATCGGAAATCGTTTTATTATATAATTGTTGTCAATTAAATAAAAAAAATCAACAGTTTGATCAAAAAATCACTCTTTAATCAAAAACAATTTATTTTTCAATTTAATTGACAACAATTATATAACCAAATGATTTCTGATTGAGTTGATTTTTTGCATAGTTGATCTATAATAGGTGAATGATTCTGATCATACGTCGGTATTGTCGAAATTACAATTTGGAGAAATGAGGTGACCTTGAGGTACCCCAAAGGGGTAACCTAAATATTGTTCATTTCAAAATACCCACATCCTAAAACCATTGAGAGTGAAACCAAGCCAATCTCATCTAGGAATAATGCAAAATACCAACAACCTAGATCGATCACCAAAAATGTCAAATGCCAAAAAAACCCTCGATCTACCACTCTTCTCTCTCTCACTTTCCTTTTCTCTCTTTCCGAAGATATCGTCGACCAAAGAAGTGGGTGTGTTGGAAATTTTGGCTAGGGGGTCTGGGTCAGACTGGGCTGGTGGGTCCATGAGGTGGTCTCATTGTCTCATGGTGGCGATAGAGAAGGAAGAGGTCTGGTGCGTACTTGAAGAAAGCATGAGATTTTCAAATTTGGGAGAGAGAGAGAGAGATGTAGTTGGGGGCCGGAGAGGGGGAGGGAGGTGGGTAGGTTAGGTGGCCAATGCAGGAGAGGTGAAGGGAGGAGGCCTCGGAGCTGCAAGGTTACTGGGCTCTCAAGCCTTTCTTTTTCTTTTTCTTTATGGTTCTTCTTTTTTATTTAATTTTTAATATTTTATATCATTTTTAAAAGTTTAATTGGGTTTTTATAGTAAAATATTTTAACGCTCATTTTTGGACTGCCATTCACTTTCCCATGCGGTTGTTTAAATTAGATTTTAAGTAAGTCCACATACTACCTACTCGGTCCACNTTAAGTAAGTCCACATACTACCTACTCGGTCCACTTTCTAACTCCGTCACTCTCTATCTCTCACCCTCTCCATACTTCTCTGTCTATGTCTTTGTCTTTGTCTGTCTCCTTTGTCTCTTTCTTCATCTCTATAAAGCTCATCACTAGAGAAGTGGAAAGAAGATGAGCCACTGCGAGACCAGTTTGAGAACCATCAGTGCCAACTATCATCTCCAGTGATCTATGATTTACGATGACGCCAAGGTGTCAACCACCATTACATTCCTTGCGTTGAGAGGAGTCTGAGGGTGTGGTTGGATCATTCATCCGACTACTAGTTGTTGCAATTTGAACACTTTCTCTCCTTGTTTTTCGGCAAGTCGGCCGCTCCGGCCGATTTTGGTATATACTTTCTCCCCTTGACATCTTTTACTTAGTAGTGTAACTGATTGAGCTTGATTGTTAGTAATTGGCAAAGTCCTAATTTGAAACCCTTGGCTGCCATGACCTGCACTACCGTGACTATTATCCAAGCGAAAATATATGCTGAAATGGGTTTTTGGTGGTTTCTTCCTTGGGCTTAATCTTTTCATAATGGAAACCTTTGGATACTCAATTTCTCTATAATGCCATGTATATTTTGGTTTATGCCCCTTTTTGATTAATGGAGAAAGAGAGAACTTGTGCAACTAGTATTCCCAGTTTATGAAATTGAATGTTTTACCTGAATTCTGTATTTTAATGCAACAACCATAACTTTCTACTTAGCTACGTACACGGAGTCCTCAGAAAGTGCGACATTACTCCGGGTTCAAAGACAAATGCAATAGCTTTATCCTTCATTACAATTGAGAAAAACAAACCATCTAGCCTTTATATCTTTGATGCCTTGAACATTATCTATTGTATTTTACTCTATTAGATTATGCCTAACCAGGATTTAGAAAATAAACTGATAAAATAATGCCTTGGTACTCTAAATCGTTACTATGCATTGTATAGATAATTAGAAATAGGTCCAATTTTGAAAGGTCATTCAGACTAAAACAAATTTATATTATTACTTAAATCCAATTTTTTAGGCTGAGGTCCAAAAAATAGACCTTTTAAAATTTTGACTCATATTAT
>QANT01005861.1:0-32881 GCA_003254885.1 Purshia tridentata | reverse complement strand
GGGTCTTTTGGAGCTCAAAATACTCTTCTCTCTCTTCAAAAAAAGAAGAATTCTTCATTTGAAGAGCCTTTTGGAGATGCTCTAATAAGGTTTCGTCCTAAATCTTTTAATCAGTACGTGTTTGTTTCTCAATTCAAAACACCTCCCCCTCTCACCCCCAAAATATATTTCCGAGAAAATATTTTCAGTGCCGATTATGAAATTGATTTTAGAGTATGAATTAAGGGAAAAAATACATACTTTTCATATGAAAAGAAATTATTGGAAATATTGAAATTTTTTAATGTTTTGTTTGTATTTAATGCTTTTGTGATAAATCGAATTGTTAAGCATTTGAGTGATGAGTTTAGTCCAAAAAAATTGATCCCTTCTAATCAGGATTCGGACACTTTATTCAGGATCATAATTGAAAAAATATATATATAATTGAACGTAACGTACACTTTTATAAATTCAAAATTTGGGAATTCGAGACGGTTGCCGCGCCTCACCCTGGCTCCCCCACATGAATGGCCCAGTTATGATAATCGGGAAACATTTTTTTTTTTTTGGAAAGTTAATTATGAATTGGGGGGGAGGGAGAGATTATGATGGTTGAAAAGTGGTCCCCAAACACCTTATAGAAACCCTAGGTGTAAATTGCATGTTGAAACCCTAACTCTGACAACTTCTAATTATATTAGTAGGGGTTTAATTTACAGTAATCTTTTACGGGAAGATTACCCTAATCTTGTAAATCCATACGCATATATAGTAATGTAGTACTATAAAGCATGCCTAAGATTCTATTGGACTTTCACGGTAACTCATGTTTATCTAAAGCAACAAACATATATAGTGGTCCTGCTGGTTATAGGGTTAATCAAACCCTAAACCCTAGTACATATTATTAATCTAGTACTTTCTGATCGACTATATATGTAATTTGATGGGAAATATTGTTTGCTTAAATGTCCAACCTGCAGTATGGTACTGTATACACTATTGTTTGCTGCTATATAAACTCTTAGAAATCTTGTAGAAATTAAATTGCAGGTTTTAATTGAGATATGGTTAAATTTTGGGAGACAATTAATTAATTAATTAGGATACTATTTTATCAACATATTAACTAGTTCGCAATTAGCTTATTAATTGTTTTTTACAGCTTCCTAATTAGTAAGAAGTAGTAGTTCATGAACATATATTAAACAATACTAGGAAGAAAAAAAGAAAGAAAGAAAAGATAAGAAAAGTATAGGTATATCTTGATCTCAAACATACATAAGCAATTTCAACTAGTACTATTATTTTCAGAGCTTTCTCCCTGGATTTTATTTGTAAAAAGCTCAAATTAAAGATCGAAAGTGATTGAAGATGGATTTTTCAGTATGGGTTGTGCATATATGCTGTTGAAATCTCATTTCAAATGGATTTTTCAGGACTTCCTAGCTAGTACTGTCGATCTGTTAATTCAAGTACCATCATATATATATATATATATATATACCAATCTGAGCTAATATTAATTATTTATAAAACCCATAATAATTAATACAAGGTATTAATTAGCATAGCTAATTAATATTGTAAAATCTCCTCCCTCCACTTAAAAAAAAAACTAAAAACTAAAAACTAAGAAGGGAAATACGAACAAATGCAAGAGCTAGAAATTAGTACATGAATATGTAACTAATTGATCGAGTACTGGAGAATTAAAGATACACTTAATTAACATGCATTACCTGATCAGCAGACTAGCAATTAAGCAAATTAAGTCAGTAGTACTTCATATACTTCATATATATATAGCTCACAATCTCGACATACTGATAATACAGATCTGTTGAGCCATCAGCCATCACTTTGCAACAGGTTTCATCATCATCGTGATATGATCAAGTATTTGATAAAGAATATTAATTATAGTCCTCATGACCCTTTTCATGAAGCATCCGAAATTCCAGATTTGGGGTCTGATGACTTTTCTCTTCTACCTGCTTGACCTCATGACTTGGTTGATGATGTTTGAGTTTGATCTGATGTTGGGGTTTGTTGATGTTTTGGTTATTAGCAACAGAAGCAGAAGCAGAAGCAGCTTTGTCTCGCTCAGCTTCTCTATATTTATGCAAGAAGGTAAGTGTGGCCTGCGCGTAGTTATCAAATCCTAAAGCACTCAGAGCCCAACAGATGTCGTCCCCATTCACCGTCTTGCGATTCTCCTTGTGACACTTGTCAGACGCCTCACCCGTCACAAAACTTAGAAACTCTGTCGCGCAATCTTGCATTGTTTGCTTCGCCTCCTTTGAAATTTTGGCTCTTGCCGGAAGAACTTGCTTCATGATCCGACCCACGTTTGCAATTGGCAGCATCCGATCTTGCTCATTATCAACCATATCTATAATCACTTGGCTGGATTATCACTTGATTTGCTAATTTCGAATTCATCAAAATCACTAATTGTGTATTTATAGATATTTATGCATATGTGTGCGTATCTGCGCGCGCGTATTGTTTACGCCATAATTGTAATTTGCTTAGTCTAGATACAGTACCATAATTAGTATTATACATAAAATAAGAAATAAAAAAAAATTAGATTATGATTTATTTGTAGAATCTAGTACTTGACATGTTTATTTTTAGCACAATCTTGAGGATTTGACTATTCTCAATACAATATTAATTAATTCCTACCAAGATGAATTGAATAGCACATGATTTTGTTGTACTAATAATTATTATCTTATTTTATCGGTCAAAATTATGATCATTAAATTAACTAGCTAGCTAGTGCTTGTACGATTAACCATATGTTTTTCCAATAAATGTATCTAAGTTTACCTACTAGCTTGTGGTCTAATGATAGTTTTTTTAACAAAACTGAAGAGATTTCAAATTCTAATCCCCTCTTCTATAAATTAAAAAAAGAACAAATCTAGTTATAATTTACATTAAAAATGCCTAATCTTGGCTTCGTTAATATTTGTGAGTTCAATATTATTATCAACTTTATTTTGCGAAGAAAATTGTTTAATTGTAGTACAAGTGGTCCCCACGAAACCTCTAATTAATGCTCCTACTAAATCCAGATTAATTAATTAGTTTAAAGCATTCTTGTAGTTCGTACTATTGAGATGAGTGGATGAGTTTTGTACACGTTTCATGTTTAGGGATGGACCAACCAAAAACTACCTAAAAAGAACTTATTACTACTAATCTTAGTGTTTGATTAATTTAATATTATGCGTTTGTCACTCTAGCTATGTGGTGGCAAACAGGCAAATTAAAGCATTTCATTTTTACCGGCGGCCTGTGAATGTAAGTACAGTACATGTTAGGTTTTAGTCAGGTCCCGCAACTCCTTCATACTTTTATGTGATGCTTATGGACAATATGCTAATCAATAAGACCTAACTACGACCTAAATTATTATTCTCAATAATTAGATATAAATTGTTAAGGCTTATTTAACATTTTCTTACAAAATTAGTTAGAAAAATTAAATTTCTATTAATGCGGCGCCTTAGTATAAATTTGCATGTTAAATTTTACAAGTGTGATGCTGCAATATGCACTATATTATATACTACTCTTGTTGCAGATTGCTAGTTTAAGTTGAAATTTTTACCATAAAGAAGTTTAAACTATGCAAAAGCCAAATAAAAATTTATATTATAGAATTTTAGTTTTAGACCCGATCGAATTAGGTAGTAGCTAATATGGTAGATTTAGTTCAAATTAAAACATAGCTATATAAAATTAATGAAAGATTAATATAAGTAATCATATATATCTATAATGCACTCAAATTCGATCTCTCTATCCCCAATTAAAAAAACAAACATATCCACAAATTAATAAATTAAGCTAGCCTTGTATTGTATGATCACTATGCTATAGCTAGCTAATGCATATATACCCGGTGGGTCTTGTGATATATACGGTTCCTTTCAACATTAATTAAAACCAGGATTTTGTTCATTACATGCAATAATAAGAATGACTTAAGCCTAGCCTATATATGAGTGTGACCTGTCTTTCAAAAGTTACGTATATATATATATGCTTTGAATAATAATATTAAATATAAACTAAGTTGCACAAAGGTTTAATATTTTATTAAACAATTAATCTAGGGTGGAAATTTATTAGGTTACTTTACATAGTGCACTAATGACATGTATTAAACAAACGGGGATGGGCACACCACAGGAGGACCCTGTAAAAACCCTAGATACTTGGAAGTCTTATTGGGGACCTATTAATTAGGAGAATAAATATATATATATATATATAATTATTGTACTGCATGTGTTCCTCTTTTTGTAGGCCAGACATAACCCATAACCCAACTTTGTTTTGATTCCATTCTCCTTTTTTTTGGGTCGGAGTTTCTATTCCATTCATATATTATTTCCTTTTTTCATACCTTAATTACTCAATTTACTCTATAATATGGGCATCTGATCTGATCAAGTTTCAGTTTGAAAATATAAATAAAAGAAAATTAAGAAAATTCTCTTTGACAAGAAATAATTGAGGACTGAGGAGTGCTTGCTAGCTTATATATGGGGAAAGTCTCTGTAAAGCATTGATCCCAGAAAAAATTAATCCAGCCGACAAGGGATGATATATTTCTATTATTACATTTTTATCTGAACTTTTATGATGATTTTCTTCCACTACTCCACAAGATATGATCTCTATTAATTGCATCTTTCGCCATAATCTTCATTTAGTTTGGAGTACTTTTCGTACCCATGATTCTCCTTCAGCCAATTAATGACACAACCATTGTGCCTACATAGGACGAACAAAAGCAATCTATATACATGGCTAAAAAGAACAATAGAGCTCGATATTAACTAAATAGGGAGCGGATTAAATTTTATATATAATTCTCTTTTAATTAATCAACTAGGGTTCCTAATTTTATATATAATTTTTTTGGTAAAGAAAGAAAAAGAAAAGACATGGCTTGGTTGCTTTGATCCTCAGATAATTGTATTCTTATGTGTGTTCGGGCTTCTCGCTAGAAACGGGTGACCGGTTAATATTTTTTTATTTTTTTTGGAAAAAGGTTAATATTGTATTCTTACGTGTTTGTGTGCGTGTTTTTTTGGGGGTGGCGTGTCAAATAGAATTCATCCAACAAAGCCCGAACACGAGAGCAAGCCCAAAATAGGCCCAAAACTAGAGCAAGGGGCCCAAAGAGGAGGATCAACGAGAGGTACGGCCCATCACTCAAAGGGCAACCCAAAAAGGAAAAGCAGGGGAGGACAATGGTCCTGAAATCCAAAGTTCTAAGCAGCAAGGCCAATGCATTAGGTAGGTGAGTGATCATGCAAGTGAACATCTCATATATTCATATATGATTCAAGTTATTAACGAAATTTCAATCAGGAAAAAAAAGACAGTTCCTTTAAGTGAAAAATAAACATAAACATGCATGTTAGTAACATACAATGATCATATTGCTCTTGGAGGTTTCTCTAGCAGTGCAGAAAAGTAGACCTCATCTTTTGATTTAGGAGAAATAGCCCACTTGTGTTTCTTGTATCTCAATTGCAGAAACATGTACATGAAATCATCCAAATCCTTTCGATTACAGAAGAAGCGGTCAACCCATAACAATCCACCGGGTCTCAGAATTCGATCCCAATCAAACAGAATGAAATCCAGCAACTGCAAGTCAATCCAGCCATCTAGAAACCCAGTGCTATGAATCAAGTCCAGTGTGTTATCAAAGAATGGTAGGCGTTGATTCAATGTCACATACAATGGAACCAAACCTCTCAGTGCAATCATCTCATTGAAAGGAGCCCCAAGGTTAAGAGCAGTAGAGACTACTGTGACATTATTTTCTCTCATCCTTGCTGCAAAAGTTCCTGTACCAATACCAAAGTCAAGACCAATCCTTATCTCCCCAGGCTTACTAGCCAAGACATCTTTGATCAGAAAATCAACAGGAAGTGAGCTATTGGTAACCCATTTAAGCTTTTCCTTCTCCATTTCAAAACACCCGGCACACTTGGAATAACCCTTCTTGGGGTTACTGCTTGATAAGCACTCGAAGTTCCTGCACTGATAATTGCTCCACCTCACATTTCTATCATCTGGCAATTTCCATAGAGACTCATTGATTGCGTAAGGCTTCTGGTAGACCTTAGAAGCCCTTGTCAGGCACCGCCTCCGTGGCAAAGGATCACAACCATTAAGCATCAGCTTCTGTGCTAAGTTCCAATCATCGTTACAATATGACCCAATGTCATAGTTCATGTACTCTTCCAACTCTTTCTTGCGTAACACACATGCATGTCCAATGGTATTGTATATCCTCTCTGTCCCATATATATTAATCTTCCCAACTCTACTCTCCTTTGGGGTTATATACTTCCTTATCTCTTCAATCACAAAAGTGTTAAGCAAAGGCTCCTCTTTCATTGTTGAGTTTCTAATACCTTCAGGTTTAGGCAACCGAATCAGTCTCAGAGAAATGTGAGCAATATAAAGAGGCCTGATTACTTCCTCCTCCAGATATTTCTTGTACTCCAATTTTGTAATATTAGTTGTATACAAGGCCTCTTTGTTCTTCTCCATTTGCTGCACAGCCGACTCAAGCTTTTCTTGTAAAATTTCCAATCTATTTAGCACTTCCCCTACTCGATCTGACAGAGCTTTTAAGTCGAACCCTTCATATGCATCTTTCACCCCATAATAATGTCGGCATATGTCTTCATTGTGCAGGAAAAACCCGGCAGAATAGAACTTGAAGAGACTAGATATGCTGACAATTATAACAAGCCCTCCCAATACAATCTGAACCCAACTCATTATCCTAGCTAATCTACATTTGGGAAGGCATGGCCTCCCCATCATGAATAAAGCACTACACTCGAGCTTTCCTTCTAACCAAGCACTAAGTCTGTCCTTTCTTTTCTCAGTTTTTAAACCTGGTCAGAAAACCAATTCTTAGTGAATTTGAAATGAACTGAATATAATAACTAGAAGTCAGTACAAGCCACACTCCATCTTACACAACTACAATAACAAATATATGATTTAGTAAGTCGAGCATTATAGTCTCATATGATGTAAAAATCAGAATATAGAAAACGCAAGATTCAAAGACTTCTCACATATATTTTCATTTGAACAATAGCTCAGACAAGAACCGAGTAAATGAAGGTGAAAGTGAACTAATCTGTATATCTCATACAACATGAATTAGATGAAGCCTTTTTTGTTTTGTTTTTGGTGAGCAGGATGAAGCCTATTTCACAACAATTAAAAAGAGAATGAATTAGTTATAATTCCACCATTTCATCCCCAGAAACCAGAAAAACACTAACACAAGTTTAAACTAAAGAATTTTCTTTCTTTTCCTTTAATTTTCCAGCAGCCAAACAAAAGCTAACAAGAGCAAATAGGTAAATGAAGCTGAAACGAAGTACTTCAACCAAAACTGAATTAATTACCTGAATTTAAGCAACCTAGAAAAGGAAACTCCAGGAACATGCATCAAAGTGAAGCCAAATCGACCTTCCTTTGCACAAACTTCAACATATAGTCCAAACTCTCCCAACAAAACCAAAAAAAAAGAAAAAAAAAACGCTAATCTTGCAGTAATACTTCAAAAACACTCGAAAGCTTACTCTGATACACTTCCCAATTGAGCATTTAGAGCTGTAAATTCGTAATCCTTAAGCTTACTAAACTAACTCACTGAATTTCACAAAATTCATGGAATATTTTATTCTCTTTCAATTAATTAATTAATGAAGCAGCAAGCTTCTTGACCAAGAGGCTTCAAAGCACGAATCTCCATGAGGAATATATATATAAACTAAATCTTTTACACAATTTTTTTTAAAATATTATAATTGTTTAATATATTAGAGGGGTTGACTTTGTACGTGTGAAGCTCAAATAACGGTGACCACTGACCACTTGGATGGCGGTGGGTCGGGTCAACACGATAATCCTCTGAGAATAGGTCTCATTTCATTTCCGTGGAGGACAAAACCAAGCCTAAAATGCAGGGGTGGGAGACGAACACTATGTCGTTTTCTCACATGCACTGTCGTGTTTGGGAATCCTGTAGGACGGCATGGTTGCAGCTGTGGTATGACCAAACAATAACGACACCACCGAAGCTGTAGTGTTATATAAATAAACGACACTATTACAGCGCTATGGACGGATGGACCTATGGCTTTTTCTTTCTGGACAATTGGGCCTAAATTAATAGCCTATGGTTGATTGAGACCATATCCTAGTCTTAGGTGTGACGTGTAATTCTCTGTTATATTATAAACTTATTAAAATTTAACAAACTTACTTTTTGGGCTTAAATATATATATATATTCTCTATTTCTCAAAGAAATAGAACATGTTCACAATATGATCTCATTGATCATGCACTTGCAGTGACATTGATTTTCAGTCAAATATCAACAAGGAAAAATATGATCTCGATAACCTTCTCCAAAATATTTCATATTTGCCTATTGGGTATAATGTGTCACCACCAAAATATCATGTAATTGCCAACACATGATCCAGTCAACAATAATCTTTTTGCATGTAAAATTACTCCATTTTTACACCAACCTTTTACGTAATCATTTTAATAATTGAAATTATAAAATATTTAGTGAAATGAAATCTGTCACTAATATTAATAAAAATATATAAATATATTTTACATGCACCTTCCTATATATTGGTCTTAATCTCACACTCCCACTTGCTAATTGTAAGAATGATTTATGGTCGTCCCAATATATTTTAATGCCCCTCTTGTACCATATAAACATGTTCTAATGTAATTCGAGAATTTTGTAGGACACCAAAGAGTCCTAATTTGAGTAACTTGTAGGGCACATTACATATAGGTTTCAAATTAATCCCACAAAATACTTGGTAAAATATTTCCCATCTCCACTAATTTACTAACAACCTATCCAAGTTAAGTGTTTTACATCTGGTTTGTGTTTGTAGTATTTTTCTTGTCTTTTTTTTTAAGGGTTTTTTTTGTTTTCATGAAAAGTTTATACATGTGAATCGTTATTGCCATTTTTCACTTGTACTAAACTCTTTGAAGACACGAGACAATAATATATTCTCTCGCTCTCTTAGCCTTCGGTTTATGCAAAGACACTTTGATTTTCCTATTTCCCACTTCTCCTTCCTTCCTTCGTTCCCTTTAACCCCGTAAAATCACCCTTGTACACCAAGGAAAGTTCATCTCTCTTAAACCAGGTACTCTCTCTCTCTTTCGTTCTCTTAGTTTGTGTGTTTGGTTTTTGTTATTTATTGCTGCTGTACTTGGTTTCGATGTGTTTCATTATATAGTAAAGGTTGGTATTTGGTAATAGATGTAAATCAAAGCTTAACACGAAAACCCATTTGCCCAGGCTTTGTCTTTAACGTGGGTTCTTGACATTTTAAGCTCTCCCATGGAGGCTAGTCAGTACTGAATTTTCTCTCTCAAATACTTCTTTGCACACTGTTTTTGACGTTTATGAGACAACTCTATGCATTGTTCTTATTGTTCGTATATTTTTTGAAGTTGGATATGAGCTCAATTTTGTGGGTTACTATGAGAATCTGAAATCGAACCTTGGGTTCTAAAAGTTAAATTTGAGTCCTGCTAGTTTGGTTGTAAATTTTTAATTGCATAAACTTGTCTTAGTTTGGTTGTAATTGCATAAGCTTCTCTATCTCTGTTTCAGAGAGTGCACTACACGTTTGATTCAGTTATTTCTTTGGTTTTTATTTTTGCAAAGTAGCTTTGTGTTTACCTTTTAACATGCTTGATAACATTGGTGTTGTATCTTATATCAATATGGATCTGGGTCTCTTATGTGATTTTGGTTTGGTGATCTTGAAATTCTCTGATTTTATGTGTTTTCTCATTCTGGGTCGTTTCTGTTTTGTCCTAGATATCTTTATCTGGGTTTCATTAGTCATCAGCATCTGCATACTTGAGTTTGCGTTGGTTTGAGGAGCAAAGATTGGGATTCCCATTTATTTGAAAATATATAATCAATGGGTTTTGAATTTAGATGCAATTTGTAAATTTTATTGGGTGATCAGGACATAGACATTTATTTGTGATATCAGTGATTGTTTATCGAGCAGCTTCTCTACTTTGTCTGGAAAGAGAGAGCATTTTCCTTCAGTTGTTCATTTCATATTTTTTTAATTTATTGAGGAATTATTTTTTGTTTGTTGGCTATTCTGAAAGATTTTCAAACTACAGAAATTTAGGCATATAAAGTCTTGCGTTTTTGTTGGCCATGATAAAATCTTGCAGTTATGGTGTATTTGGTTGAAAGAAATTTCTGATAAACATTAGCTCTTTCTCTCTCTCTCTCTCTCTCTCTCTCTCTGTAGGCATGCTGGGGAACATGCATGCAACCTCTTGCAGTTTGAACCGTTTCAGAGAGCATCCTCTATAAGAAACCTGGTGCTTTTCTGGATATACTTCTTATGCTTTGGAAGTTACCAATGCAATAATACATAAAGGATTTTTCTTTAAGAAAGTATGTTCTATGCCAATGATTAATGAGTTGCATAAGTTAAAGTTTGGCTGGAAGCTTCTAGGATGAAGGTTAAATGCCTTTTCCTATTCATTCCTAAGTGTTTTTTCTTGTGTTTCTTTATACTTTGGCAGATGGATTCAGCTACACCAGATCATGTTGGAAATTGCATCAAAGAAACATCTATCGAGCAGTTATTTTATCCAGGTACTCCTGATATAAGCAATATATTTGGAGATCAACAGGTGAATCCCCGAGTTGGTAATGAGTACCAGGTGGCAATTCCTTCCATGAATATGGAACCTGAGCGGCTTAAGCTTTTGACTAATCCTGCTGATTCAAAAGTTGTTGATGTTTCCCATTCCTTTCTAATGGGTTTACCCGTCCCTATTATGTGGATTGATGAAGTGAATAGCATTGAAGATGAAGGGTCGGAATCTCCAACTAACCCTGATGATGCAGTTAATGCAAAGAGGTCTCTGGAAGCTAGAGACAGCAAAAAGAACCATACTAGATTAAAGGAGAAATCAAAACTTAAACCCTTGGAAGTTGGGTTGAACCAGGGAGAACAAGCAAGAGCAGCAACTGTAGGACTGATGTTAGTGGAAGAAGTGGATTCAAAGCAGTTGCTGACAAGAAAATGCTGTTATCCAGTTCCTGGTTCATCAAATAACACTTGGAGTGATGCTGAAGTGGATAGTTTCCTTCTTGGCTTATACATTTTTGGGAAGAATTTTTATCAGGTGAAGAGATTTATGGAGCACAAAAGCATGGGAGAAATACTGTCATTTTACTATGGGAAGTTTTATAGGTCTGATGCATACCGCAGATGGTCAGATTGTCGGAAAATTAGAAGAAGGAAATGTATTAAGGGAGAGAAAATTTTTACAGGGTGGAGGCGGCAGGAATTGTTTTCTCGTTTGATTCCTCATCTCCAAGAGAAATTTCAGAATTCTTTATTGGAGGTACTTCATAATTCATTGCCGTTGAAGTGTTTATGTGAGAAATCTTCTTGTCCTAGAATATTCTTTATTTGATCAGGAATGAAATTCTGTGTATATATGCTTAGTTCTGTTTCACTGAAATTAAACCATCATTTCTTTCTTCATCTTGCAGTGAGGTCAAGAGGGAACTCTTGTTACTATGCAATGTAGGCCAGAATAAACATATTTCCTTTGACAAAATGCATTTCAATACCATTTTGTACTCCCATGATTTCACCACTCCATTGCACCCTTCTTTCTTACTGTTTATACACCTTTGATGGTGATAGGCGAGCTGCTATTCAAGAACAGAATTGACAATTGATGTATTGCTCTTCACCAGTTCAATAGTTCTCTGAAAATAATAATAATAATAAGGTTGACTTTATGTTGCTACAAGTCAGATGCATAATATTCCATGGCTTGGTTCTGAGAACGTTGATTCACCTACAATATATCCTGAGCTCAGATTTAGAACGTCTGTTGTTTTTGTTTTCTTTTTTAAAATGTATTTCCCTTCAATTACTACGTGTAGCCCTTGTATACATGTTGCCAAATATACTTTAATCTACTTGAGAGGTAAATGCTATCTCTCACTTGTCATTTCCCATGTGATTTGTTATCAGGGCTATAAGTCATTTGCTGAGGGAAAAACTTCACTAGAAGAATATGTCTCCTCTTTAAAGTCTATTGTTGGCATTCATGTACTTGTGGAAGCTATAGGAATTGGGAAAGGGAAAGAAGATCTCACAGGCTTTGCCATGGAGCCTATAAAGAACAATCAAGAGTTTACAGTTTGTTCAAAAGTACCAACCAGCAAAGCTTTGTGTTCTCTCACATCCAGTGAAATAATGAAGCTTTTGACTGGAGGATTTCGTTTGAGCAAAGCTCGATGTAACGATATTTTTTGGGAGGCTGTGTGGCCACGTTTACTAGCAAATGGATGGCACTCTGAGCAACCTAAGAATCGAGGTTATGTCAGTTCCAAAAATTATCTGGTTTTTCTTATGCCTGGCATAAAGAAGTTCTCAAGAAGAAAACTGATAAAGGGAGATCACTATTTTGATTCTGTTAGTGATGTTTTGAACAAAGTGGCATCTGAACCAGAACTTATTCGGCTTGAAGATGAAGAAGATCCTGTTGGGAGTTGGAATGAAGAAAGTGGGTGGGTGCCAGAGGTGACATCAGACCAGGAAGATCCATCTTCTTATCAACGCCATTGCTACCTCAAACCCCGAGTCTCTGCTAGCAATCAAGACCATATGAAATTCACTGTTGTCGATACCAGTTTGGCCTATGGAGGAAAATCATGTGGTATAGTGGAACTGAGATACTCACCAGTTGAATTCAAAATGAATTCAAAACAAACCAATTGCTCAAGAGAAAATGAAGGGTATGCTTCTGAGTATAAACTGAATGGGTGTGAGAATGGTACTGCTAAAATGCTTTTGAACACTGAAAACAAAATGGCCAAGTACTTTAAGGGTATATCTAATGGTGGTGGTCTAAATCATAAGAGGTTCACAGTTGTTGACACCAGTCTAGTCCATGGAGGAAAATCATCAAAAGTAAGAGGACTGAGATGCTCACCAGCTGTAGTTACAAGTGTGCCCAAGTCTACTGGTAGTTTGCGAGAAACTGAAGGAAACTCCTCTGAGGATTTACAGGGCAAGGATAAGTTTGATGCTACTGATATTTCATTTAATGGTGAAATGAATAACTACAACGCCAACTTCCATAAGGATACATGTGATATTGGTGGTACAAACCAAATGGACACAACAAAAAACTCAGATACCGCAGAAAAAGTGGACAGCCACCAGGATCAGAAAACCAGCATGTCTGATGACAAGCAGCCAAAGAAGACTATATTACATCAATTCAGCCGGAGAGCAAAATCTAGCCATTCAAATTCTAAAGGTCCTATCATTAAACGGCGAAAACTAACTGCTTGTGCTAAGGCAGAAACAAGTTGCCTCATCAAAAATTGCTTGCATGGTTTGGAGTCAGAGCAAGTGGGACTCCATGGCACATTGAATTCACTAGATGCAGGCAAGCTTGTTGTTTCTCTAGTTGGTCCTCAAGAAAAAGAATCATCAATTACTTCTCTGGCTGAAGGTATTCCTGAAGAGGAGAGGACTTTGGAAACTATCAGTGGGAATTGTTTTGGTGAGCACATATCTCATGGGAAAAATGAGAAACATCAAAACCAAGCATCATCTAGCCTGAACCTACTACCTCAGGATTTTCAGGACACTAGAAATCATGAACAATTTGCTGTGGTCAGACAGGAAACAAATGCAGATAGTTCATGCTTTCCATCTAGTGGAATAAAGCTTGTTCATGACACCTTGAAAACCTCTAACATGAATTCTAGGAGACAAAGCACAAGAAACCGGCCACTAACCATTAGAGCATTGGAAGCACTTGCAGATGGGTTCTTAAGTGTTAAAAGGAGACAAAAAAACACAGAAATTTGCATGAGGGAAAACTCATTCTCAAGTCCCTCCCGCAAGGCCCGTAGCAGAGGCAAAGTAACTTCAAGTCATGCTGAAACTGTTACTGGAATTGTGGCTTCGAAGGAAGAAATGGAGATAGATGAAGCTTGTAATGTTAACAAAGATACAGTTAGCAAACCTCTTGATCAAATTGGAGAAAAGTGGCTCACTAGCTACTAGGGATCTTTAAAGACTCAGGTTATCTTGAAGTTTGGTTTTAAAGAATCAATCCTTCACTTGAAAAGTGGGTTTCAAAACTGCCACAGCAGTAACTGTCAGTATTCCCAGATGGCACTGCAAAGGATGTTCATATTTGGAACAGAAGAAAATTGTCAAAAGCTTAGTGATAAATTTGGTGCAATGAGATGGGGTGTTTGCATCAAGGGCCCTTGTAATGTCTTATAAAGTGATGAAGGCTAGGAGAATTTGAGAGCACTTTCTATGGCTGTTCATCGGTTTATAAGGGATTACTGGGGAAGCTACTGAAGCACCAACATTCAATCTCACCTGAGTTACGGATGACTGTTTCAAGGGGTCACTTGCAGTTCAAGTTTCATCCTACTGTTTAGTTAGTGAGTTTAAATAATTAGTAAGGTCTAATGCGATGAATAAACTTCAATTTCTTTTGATTTCTTAAGATCTCACCACATTTTTGTGGATGATATATTGGTTTTATGGTGTATTCTAATAGCGTTCTGCTTCCATGTTTGAACAACTGAATAAGCAACACCAAATGATGATCCGAAGTTGGTTTGGATGTTCCTTGTGTGCGCTTGTTTCAGCAGTTTTTTTAAGCTAAGGGTAATCTCTTTATTTGTTGGTAGAAAGCTCCGCAAGGTTACACATGTTGAAAGAATATCTCAATACCCATTGTTATGTAACAACTTATGTTGCTCATTTTTAATTTTTTTTCTTTTGGGCTCGAGTAAACTTTAAGGGCCTAATACCTCCCACTTCCCAATTAAGCTTGGTCCGTCTTCCAAACATGGGCCTTACTAAGTTAAAATGCATTTCTTAGTTGACCCATTGACCATTTCCATAATGTAGTTGCTGGCATAAGATTTTTCTGTAAAATAAGTTGTACCCTACCCTCTGACCCAAAAAGAAAACAAGTAGTACCCACCACTACCCACTAGCCATGGCATGATATTGAGATTTCCTTCCTCCTGGTTTGCAAACCCAAGTTCAATTGGCCTACAGGCTCTTTCTTTTGCAGTTTCCTTAAAGAAAGTGAAGGGATCAGATTTTAAAATATATATAGGTGAAGGATGTACTCCCCTTTTCCCTGGAAATTTCCTGCAATCATGTGATGTACGCGATCATGTATTCATGTGACACATGTTTTTTTTTAATACCTTTTATTTAAGAAAAATTAATTGTTGGAATTGGGGAAGGATATCTCTTTCATCTTTGGCCAATGGCCTCACCTTCCTTTTGGCGCCAATTAGACATATTTGGCGCCAAGAATTAAACAAGGGGTACATTTTTGGAAATATCGAGATATTAAAATGGAATCAATCCATACCAAAATTAAGAACTTTTTGGCGTTTACTGTAAGAACAAAATTGTCAACATTTCGACGAAAGTTCAAGGAGGAGAGGATCTGATCGATTATGCTTGCGAATCAAGTGATTGACAAAAAGACACCCACGTACCAATATATGTAAATTGTTTCTTGGGCTCCCATGTGTTTTTGTAAATATGTCAATGTTAATTAAATCTCATACATAAATGATTGTGACTCTAATGATTAGAAACATTTACTTCTACACTTGATATTTGAGTTAGAACTATATATATAAAATGAAAAAATATATATATTTTGCAACATATAATTATATGTTTTTTTCCCATCTAATTGTCGGCAAGATAAACTTGTGGCTAAATACATACCAATATAAATTTCTTTACTGTCATATCTTTTAACCCATAAGACCATTGATCACGTTGATTTCATCATGCAATTAGGTTATACATTTAATACAGTTTTATCTGAAATTTATTTTAATTTAATAAGTTTACAATATAAAATATAGGGTAACTTTTTCTAAACCCCCTAACTACCAACAAACTTTTCTTAAGCCCCACCCATCTAGGAACTCTGCCAAAACTCCTTAAAACCTCCTAAAACCTCCTAAAAGTTATAATACCTTTTTTGCCCTTCTGACGCGCTCTGACGCAAACTGACGCGGACTGACACGCGCCCAAAAATATAGTTACACTGAACAAACAGTTACACTAAAATTGAAATTGAATTTTAGAAATATAATTACATTAAAAGATAACTACAAATAATCATACTATTAGTTTTTTAAAAAGAAAAAAAACTTGCGGACCCATAAAAAAATAAAAAACCAGTTATATACACCTTGACTAAAAAAAAGTTACACATTCACCAAAAACAGCTACACCTTCATTAAAAAAACAGTTACACCTTCATTAAATAAACAGTTACACTGGGCGCACATCACAGCACGTGTCAGAATACGTCAGAGAGCGCGTCAGAACGCATCAGAAGGATAAAAAAATATTATAATTTTTAGGAGGTTTTGAGAATTTTTAGAAGGTTTAGACAAATTTTTTAGGTGGTCAGGGGGTTTAAAGTTACGAACTAAAATAAAAAAAGAATAAAAAATGGTATTCTGAAATTAAAAAAATATAATTTTAATATAATTTTATTAAAATTAAAAACAAATAAAAATGGTATAATTGAAATTCTAAAAAAGAAATGTCAAATTTAGATGGATATAGGTTGACTAGGGGGTTTTGAAAAATGTTAAAGTGTATAATTAGGGGTTTTGAGAGACTTTAATTTTGGGTGAAGGTTATGAGAGAATCAATCTCTAATTAGGGGGTTTATAAATATTTACATTAAAATATATAGTCTATTTATAAAAACAATTATCTAAATTAAAAGGAAAATCTTTTTAGGCTTTTGAAGGCACCCACTTTGTAATTCATCCCATAGTGAGACAACAAAATCTTGGGTTCTGTTTTGAAAGTAGCTTTCCAACTATTATTGTCTCGATTAAAATAACAAGGAAAGGGCCAGAAAGCACATCTGTATTTGCTTTTGGAAATAAAGGGTTGTACCAAAACCTCATTCCAATTTTCTACACAAAGTGTGTACAAGTTAATTTGTAATTAGCTACCAACCATAATATTCCAAGTACCTAAGCTAGGCTAGGGCTCATTTCCATCATCGACTTTCTTATAATTATGTGGGTCTCCAATAATTCAAGCTATGCATGTCTATATAATTAGCTTTAAACTTTAGTTTTTGTTCTTTTAAATAAAAAAGGGCGGTGAGCAATTTGAATGCTGAAGGAGTACGTACAATATATGTCATTGACTTTACTAATAGTAATAATAGCTAGGAGTACTCTTATCTCATTTACTTTTACTTTTACTTTTATCTAATTATTAGCTAACTAGCAGTAGCAGCCCTGAATCATGATTAACGATTCATAGATTGATCTTTTGGATCGCTGCTCACTTTTGGTAAATTTTACCTACCTGCGTATTAAACCATGATCTATTCACCTTTTGCTTCAATCATTGCGGATCAATCTTGACATGGGCAATAATATATATATGGTTCGATATTTAAAATGAATGACAGTAGTCACAGTACGTTTATATATATGTGAGCAGCAGTAAGAATACAAAGCACATGACGTCGATCTCAGCCCATGTCTTTATTTGTGTTGTTTCTAGCTCGATCGACCTCATTACTTATCATGATCTATATCAACATCATATAGGTTATATTTTATAATTATGTGTTGTGTTGTGTCCAATTACTTAAGTGAATTAGCGTGACAGAGACCGTACGTTTTGGACCTATCTAGTAATTAATTAATAGAATCCTATATATAATTATTTAATTTACAGAAGAAAAATAGTTTTGACTTTCGCGTGACATTGAATAAAAGAACAAAGCATGCATGTTGCATTTTGGCCAGGCGGCTGGCTAGCTGTAAACACACGTATTCTAAATTTCTAATACTATATATTAATTAATTTGTGTTTTTTTAGTGATTAAAACGAATTGGACTACTATACGTACCCTACACAAATATGAAACAAGCTAGCTATAAATGTTAATCAGTATAGAGATTTAATGACAATATACTTGTCAATTAACTTTATTGGACATGCATGATATGTGTACATCCTATATATATATAATCTATATAATAATATATACACTGATATCTTTCTAATCTCAACCATCCATTAATTAAATATGGAGAAACCTTAATCAATTGTGTTATACATAATTCTCTTAATTTCTATTTTCTAGCATTTTTCTATATAAGAATATGGATATATCAAGTCTATAAGTGTTTAAGTACTGTGCTGAAACATAGATCGATATTGATATGCTGATCAATCATTGTAGCCTTTAACTGGAAAGTTCATAAAGCATAAACATGATCACATGCATATATACACACGCCAAATACAGTCGATCTTTTATCATATGGCCTGAGATCGATTCAGACTGTACTGTACATAACAACAGAGACTCACATGCATGCATGCATGCATGGCTACAGTTTTGAATAGCTATCTAGAAAATTATAGTCACACTTATTTAATTAAGTACACTATATAATTATATATATATATATATATATCAAATGATCGACTTCTATCCCATTGACTACTTCAAACACTCTATACTACTTCTATAGGGATCTCCAATTACGACAATCCCAAACTAGTCAGAGGTAGGTTTCAAATGAAATATTCTTATCATATTTTTACAATAAAAAAAGATAAAATTAAGACTTATATAAACTACGAATCTACTTTCTAGGATTACTATTTAAATAATATCAACTATATTATACCTATTCTATGCACTATCTCTGGATTAGACCTATTATAGAATTGTCCAAATAATTTTATATATAATTGAGTAAATATGTGCATGTAATATCATTTTTCAAATTATTTTTATTATTTGGGACAATAATTTTATTGTTGAGTTTGTAATATTATTTTTCAAATGATTTTCATTCATTTTGTATTAATTTATTACCAATCACAATTAGTGGGTTGATGACACGTCACCATCCTATCACTTTTGTTTGAAGCAGGCCTTGTTTAATGACCAAAATGACCGTCAGTTTGTTTGTAAAATATCAGAGGCAAACTGACCTTGTGATCTACATTCTACGCGGAGGGCACGTGAATAGGAGAATTTTTGTGTTCATGTCATGACTCATGTCGGGTCCTTTTCGACGAGGACGCGTCCAGTGTCCACCCGTGAGCCCTTTAGGGTAATTTGGTCTTTTGGCGCTTAAGGGGGCGGCTAAATGCACAGTGGCAATCTTGTAGTTTTGTCTCATTGAAAGAGACTTTTTGGGAACAAAAATTCCTTTGTTAAAATCTCTTCACAAACGGACAAATTCTCAACTAGAAGCCCTTGTCTGCCACTGCCAGCAATATTTGAAATTAAACTAAATTGTTAGAATATTAGGACAACTGGACATAGACCCTGAATTTCCTAATAATAACTAAATTGCCTAAATCAGGGTCGTGAATTCCTTCTTTTTTTTTTTTTGAATTCTAAATAAAAATTGAATATGCCCTCTTCTTTTCCTAGCTCTTTTTTGATTAAAAAGAAAACAAAGAAACTAAAAAACAATATAATGTTATTTAACAAAACAAATGGTCATTAATTATTTGTAAATAATTAGGTATTAGTCTAGTAGTATTTCTTTATATTTTGTTGAAAAAAATCTCTTAAATCCTAGACTTACAGTAAATCCTATATATTGATCCCATTGATATTCTTCACCACTAATTAACCGAAGAGTTTAAAAAGGGGTTAGAGGGGCAATATCATTAGAACCCAAGAAAGTTAGATATCTATATGAAAAGGGAACAGTGTCTTGAAGCCAATATATATTATAATATATATGGTCACTACTATAATACAAGGCCAAAGCCAAAGAAGACCTTCCTGGTTCTTGTGTTCATATTATGCCAACAAAACAACTCTCTGCACCATAAATGAAGGAGAATTTTCTGGGTTTTGTCTACCTCCACTTGCAACAAATCCCATCTTTTCTGTTTCGATTTTCTTTTTAAAATTAATTTAATTAATTTTGAAGCGCGGTAGTAGTAGTATAGCTAGTGAGTCAGTGACTAGTGCTAGCTAGCTTTCTTTTTTAGAGAGAGAGCAGCAAGAACAAGATAAGTGGGAAAGAAACAAAGGGTTTGCTGGAGGGTATAGTAAGACAAAGGAAGCTGAATACAAATCTCTCCCTCTCTCTCTCTCTCTCTTTTTTTATCTTTATCTTGCTTCAATGTCAATTCTCACAGGTAGTGGTATTGCTGGAACGACTAGCTTCTCTTCAGGAAATACTAGTACTGCTGGGGAAGAAGTACTTCAACAACAACAACAACTTCCACTAAATCATGACTTCCATGGCTCAAAAACAACAACTGTTGATAGCAATATTAATTCTACTTCCACCACTCAGGAACACCAACCTCCACCATCAGCTAAGAAGAAAAGAAACCTACCAGGAACTCCAGGTAATAATTGCTTCTTCGACTCTATATTCTCATAGACTCATGTATACATTCGATCACCAATTTTGTCTCTCTTTTTTTCCCCCTTTTAATGGTTTTCTTTTTCATTTAATATTGATCATTTCTAAGTCGATCATTTGGCTTCGAATTAGTAAAAAATTACATATTGAAAACTTGTAATTAAATGAAGTTTTGAGATGGAGAAAAATTGAAGAACTGTAGGCTTTTGTAGTACTTATGCTTAATTGATTGAGCTAGATATTTTAAACAAATATTTTTCCTTTAATATCGGCCTGTATAAACTAATATTATAATTATTATGAATTAATTAATTCTATATAATAGTAAGTACTTCATCCCATATATATATAGCCCTCTTTCAACCCTTTTAGTCAAAATATGCATGCTTGCATAATATATAGCTTTAAATAATGGAAATGATTTTCCTTTTCTATAATTACTTTCCAGAGAGAAGATAAGATAATGGGGTCACCAAAAATGGCGAACTATATATGTATTATTGGTGTCTAAGTTAGTTGAAATGGTTCAATTATTGGCTAGCTAGCTTGGTATTAATTACAATCATTGCAGTAAACTACTGTTGCCTTGCCTTGACTGGTCTCCTCCTTTTTTCTTTAATTATTTCTTTGTTTTTAACTTAATTAAGTAAGATCAGTAATTCATTCATCCTTAATTTGCCCGTGGAATATCTATAGTATTTTCTTTTCCGAGAATCTCTGTTTGAAAAGATTTTCTCTACAATCCTAGTATATTCCTGTCTGATTTCTTACAAAACGTACAATTAAATCCCCTTTTAATTAAATTAGCAAAAACAAATTAAAGAAACCAGAATGTAATAACGTCACATTACTTAATTATGTTGTTGAAATCTCTAATATAAAAATGCAGACCCAAGTGCTGAAGTGATTGCCTTATCGCCAAAGACCCTGATGGCAACAAACCGATTTGTGTGCGAAATTTGCAAGAAGGGGTTCCAAAGGGACCAAAACCTCCAATTACACCGAAGAGGCCACAACTTACCATGGAAGCTTAAGCAAAGAACAACCACTGAAATCCGAAAGCGGGTCTATGTGTGCCCCGAACCCTCGTGCGTCCACCACCACCCGGCGCGGGCACTCGGGGATCTTACCGGGATCAAGAAGCATTTTTCCCGGAAACATGGTGAAAAGAAATGGAAATGTAACAAGTGCTCCAAGAAGTACGCAGTGCAATCAGATTGGAAAGCTCATTCAAAGACCTGCGGTACAAGAGAATACAAATGTGACTGTGGAACCATTTTCTCCAGGTAATTAAATTTGTTCGTTTTAACTATGGGGTTTAATTATTTGTTAATAACACAATAATTTGGTAAACAACTCTAGCTAATCAATTATTGTACAGTTATATATTCATTTCTGTGCATGCAAGAACGATTAGAATTAATATATATATATCATGCATGTATATATCTTTAATTTAATACGGCAAGTTGATCGATGGACTGAAAGTCTCAAACGTAGCAATGAGTTTTCAAAATTTATTAATTATCATGTGACCTGGAAGTCCTAATCGGGGTTGTTATTTAATAAATTTGTTATCATCGAACCAGATTATGTGAAAGAATAACTACATATAGTACTTAATTAATACGACGCCCTTAACCTTGAGTGTTGGTCTATAACACTTAAAAGTGATAATCAACTATACTTTCGAAGACTACTGTTAAGATCACGAAATTTGTTTGTTTACCAACACAGAGTTTTATTAATTTAAATATGCATGCATGCACCTTATATATATTAATATACATTTCATTTGGTGACCTTCAGAGTAATTTTCTCTTCACCGTACGTATCCGTTATAATAAATATTTAGCTGATTATGATATTAATTAGTATTTGTTTGTCTCACTACTCTATCATGCAGAAGAGATAGCTTCATCACCCACAGAGCTTTCTGTGATGCCATAGCTGAAGAAAACAACACAAAGAACCAAGGAGGATTAATGTCCAACAATATTAACATGCATGGACCAAACTTACAAGGAGGCCAAGTTTCCAGCGAGCTCATGATCACTCGCTCGATGCCCATCACCAACAACAACGACAACAACAACAACAAGGAAGCCGCAGCCAAGAACCCATCAACAAGATCAACATGTGATCAATTTAATGATTTTGATACCAAAATGAGCATCCCTTTAACCCTAGTACCACCCCAACATCATCAAGTAGCCACCTCACCAATGACGTCGGTCCCAAAACCCTTGAACATGGCCACCAGGATCAGCATGCTATCATCATCAGCATCATCAGCATCAACTCCATCACTGTTTGAAGTAAATCATGGGCAGCATCAACTCCTCCCCACCTCACTATCAGGCCACTTATCAGCGACAGAATTGCTACAAAAGGCTGCTCAAATGGGTGCAATTACTATGACTAGTCCTACAACAACGGGCATGGCCCCCTCAACATATGATCAACTCTATGGTGGTAGGTACGTGAACCACTTCATGCATATGCAGCAGCACAAAGATCGTAATAATATGGCACAAGATCAGACCACCTCGCAGAATGCGCAGTTTTTTGGTGTTAATAATGTTGGCAATAATAATATGGGAATGTTTGGCGGACTGCTAGTTGATCATCAAAACAATGGTTTGCTCATGAAGAACATGGAGTATAACAACAATGGGAGCAGTGCTTTCTCGCCATTGCATGGTAGTAGTGGAAATATTGTTAATCCAAATATTAAAATAGGGTTGGGGAGTAATCTGAGTAGTGGGGATACGATGACCGTCGACTTTTTGGGGATCGGCAGAGAAGGAGGAGCTATTAATAATGGACCAGCTGATCACAATTTTCATGATCATCAACAAAAACAATCTCTACATGATGATCAATATCAGCTGAGAATGCAAATGCAAGATTTGGATGATCAGTTTCAACAAGGAGGAGGAGGAATGGAAAATCTCATGTGGATCCAAAACTGAGATCAAGATCGAGTGCTAGAAACAATATTAATTTTGTAGTAGTACTGTACTAGCTAGTATTCAGTGATGAATTCAATTTTAGTTTCATCATCAAACGGAAATTATTAACATGTTAATTCTTCTAGTCGAATTCCTCTCTCTTCTACTTTTCAGTACATTTTTTATATTTTATTTTAAAAGATGCATGTGTCACTACTAGCTTGATATAGATTATTGATTCATTATTTAACAGTTTAATATATTTTTCGAAAAACTTTAATTATCTAATATAGTATCAAATTAAGTTCAATTTTCATGAGGTGCCGGTTCAAATGCTAGGTCATATGGGTCCTAAATTCTGGGTTTGCAGTGGTTGTCTAACAGCCCCAATTCATGGAAACTAAAATGAACAAATGGAGAAAATACTACATTAGACAATGTCATGGTGATAATATTAATAATACTAGACTACACGCTGTGACGCAGGTAAGAGCTGTTTAATTGCTATGCGACATCGCGACGGCATGAACGGGATGTTGATCGAGTTCCACTACAAAACGACGTGTAGTTTTACCTTTTATTGATGAGTCCTTCATTAATGACATGTTAATCGATTATGGAGTTTATTTATCTTAACATTTTAATTTATTAAATTTAGTGATGAGTCCTAAAACCTGAAAGAGAGAATGAGTTAAGTAAGTTATGATACACCTGTCATTAATTTGAATCGATATATGATATATAGAGAAGATGATTTAAACTCTTAATTTCAATTAGAACGTACAACTGGGTAATCAAAATGACACATAGTAGATGATCACTGTGAGAAAATTGCTTGTAATTAAGAGCTCTCTTTCTTATGCTAGCTTATCATGCATAGGACGATATTTAGTGGGTTATGATCATAACCCACAAAAAAATTGATATTATATTCTATGATATCGTTTTGTTAATTTGTTCTCAGATATATTCTATTCTAATTGTTGAACTAGAACATGCATACGACAAAACCTTCCTGCCAAGACTTTAAACTTGTAATTAATTAGGATTAATCGGGGTGTGAATGTGTGTTAATTATATGGGATATATCAATTATAAAAATTAAAAGGAGAACTCAATTAAGGTTAGAAAATATGAGGACCCTCTGGCACTACCACCACCATTGGTTTGGATAATGTGTCTTGAACTAAATAAGGCAGTAGTAGTGCCTAAACAAAAAGGATAAACAATGCCAATTCTTCACAACTTTCATGCATGCCGAAATGTATGGCTTAGTAACCAAATATGCATGGCACAATTCTCCGGCCGCCGGAAACAGGGTCTGGGTTTGCAAGAGATAACAATTATCAGGGCAGAAAGGCCTCCGGCAGACCAGTTTACTCCGCTAGCAGCCGCGTTCAACCGGCGGCTCCTAGTTGGTTTTGGTTCAGCTTCTTTGGTTGCCCTGGGTGCTAATTTTGTGGGAATCACGAGTTTTCTTCTCGGGTTGTCGCCGGAGAGCAGTCGGAGTCTTAAGCTGGATGTGGTTTATCCTATTGGAGGGTACAGGAGGTGCATTGACACAAATGAAGGATTTGGTCAGTCACAGTCATTAGTAGTCTTATTGTATCATGTACTTCAATATAGTAATTTGTTACTGTTGGGATAAAATAACTAGTACTGAAATTAATCTTTAATTGAATTGCATATTGTTGAGAACAGAATTCATATACCCAAAAAATTGGGTTGGAGATCAGACATTGTTGTATCGAGCAGCTGAGAAAAAGGAATTTGAAAGATCACTTGATCCCCCTCCTTTGAACACCAATACCACCAAATCAAGTTATGGCCGGCGAAATGTTAGCGAACCGGTTGTTGCATTTGGACCGCCCGCCACAAGCGGCGAGCTCAACGTTAGTGTCATTGTGTCTCCAGTTCCTCTTGATTTCAAGTAAGCTTTGGATTCTCTGCCATACTTCTTCATAGACATTGCAATTTGCAGCTGACCCTTCACATTGGTTTCTGTAGAATTGAAGCATTTGGGGGACCCGAAGAGGTAGGACAAGCTGTGATTAGGACTATTACAGGTTCTGGCAAACGCCCCGATGTGCAGGGAAGTTTGATCAGATCAAATTTGAGAGAAGATAGTTTGAGAAATGTTAAGTACTACGAGCTTGAATTCAAAGTTGAGAGCCCTATGTTTCGCCGGCATAACATTACTGTCTGTTGCGCTCGTGGCGGTCGGTTGTTTACTCTGAATGCTCAGGCACCAGAATCGGCATGGCCGGAGGTGAAGTCTGACTTCCATAGAATTGCAGAATCATTCAGTCTCACCTCTTGATAGAAGAGAGAAAGCATTAGTTATTGTACAACTTGTCCTCATTGGCTTCTCATTTTGTTTTTTCGGGTCTGGCTCCTAAGAACATTGGATTATAAATAAAAGAAATATTCCCAAATAAACAAAAGGTCCGGAACCAATAAAAAATTCAAAATACCTTGGAGCATAATTTACTATAGCTTTTCATTAATAACTAATG
Organism: Purshia tridentata; assembly: GCA_003254885.1. NCBI lineage: Eukaryota > Viridiplantae > Streptophyta > Magnoliopsida > Rosales > Rosaceae > Purshia > Purshia tridentata. The sequence continues at coordinate 6,828 of QANT01005861.1, read as the reverse complement.
GCACAAGTGCTACAATGTTTTTCATAGTATGAGGCATTGGCGCCTAATATCAGACAGCTTTAGAATTGTCAGTGCAAAAAGTTACAGTATTGCACATAGCACATTTACACATTGAAAACTCATCAAGGCCTCCCTGTAATAAGATTACCTATATCTAAATCACAGCTACAGTAGACAGATTCAAGCACAAGTTATCTGTCTCCGCTTTGTCATTTTCTCCAAATTCTCAGAAACAGCTGCAGTCAAATTTGGATCTTCGAATCCAAGCTCTGCACCAAATCTGCAGCAGAAACATAAAGCAGAAGGTCTTAATATATCCACACACACAAAAAAGTGGTGAATAATGCACTCACACATATTCTTTTTCTCTTTTTAAGTTTATTTTAACCCAAAAAAAAAAGATGGAATAAGATTGCAGGATCAAACAGTAAAATGCCTGATTTGCTTACTTTGGATCTAGTACCAATTTCTGAATTTCTTTAATAGCTGAACTTGCTGCATAAAGTGATATCTTTCCTACCTGCATGGGATCCAATCCAATGATATGGTGAGAATTACCAATAATATTCAGAGTTCTAGATTAGAAAACTAGACAAGATAGGAGCATAATACTTCCAAAATTAATAGGGCTAATAAAAGAAAAAGAAGGAAGGCACAGAATACTTCTAAGTAAAATTTCCCTTGTCCGACCTCCAACACTTGCAGCTTTGCGTCATGGTCATTTGGAAGACAGCGGATTTCTTCAGCCAGTCTTACAGCATCACCAAGGCTTTCGGGAGATAAGAAATCAAGACCCAGTTGTACCGTGGACTTAAAAAGAAAAAGAAAAATACATAAAGATTAAACAAATAGTTATATCTTACTAACCCAAATAGTAAGTTTAAGATTCCAATAAAGTATTATTTTCAAGTTAATCTGAACTGAACACCTCACATTTTCATTTATATCCCAGTAGTTTCACTTGGAAAATAACTATTTCAGCTACAAAGCAAACTACCTGAAGATTCCTGACTTGAAAAGGGCTTCCAGCAGGGATAAAAACAGCTTGCCCCAAATGCTGTTCAAAAGACCATGGCTCTATTCCTGATTAAAGTTAAAAAAGAAGAAGAAAGTTCAGATGAATTATTCAAAATCATCATAGCCACACAAACACATATGAAAAGGTTGTATACTACACACACACACCGAAACATATGAATTGGAGTCAGACCCCTGTCTCCACCCAAAGTATGAGAAGGAAAATCATCCTTACCAAATTCTTCCTTCAATTTTCTTTTATGATGCCCATTCAGGAATAATGTTTCATCATAAAGAGGTCGCGTGACCTGAGATCCAAAATTCAGGATCAGCCATTAGCATGAAAAGAAAGCCAACTATGTTGATTCAATTGAGGGAAAGCTAGAGACATACATATTTAAGAGATGAACTTACAAAATTATTTGCTTCATTGCTGAGCTTCCCAAATTCTTTCCAATGTATTTTTAGATACTCAGTCAGCTTTGGAACATCCTTTCGACGAAAAACATCCCAAAGAACTCCTGCATGAGTTTTTTCAGAGACATCTCCACCTTCTATTTCTGATTGTTCACAATATATGGTATCCCCTTCAACAGTAGTTTCAAGCCCATGATCTGCCACACTCTCATCTTTATCTGTACCCAACCTTTCCCCATATTCATTCTCCACACTCTGACCAAGAAGTGATAGATCAGGCAGCGTACCCTCTCCCATACCCATTTGTAGATCCCCAGATGATTCTTTAACCTCGGATTCCTCAAAGGATTTTTGTATTTTCTCTATCTTTGTCTTCTGCCAACCTTTTAGCTTCACCTCACGAGCATGAACCAGCAGATATACCTGACCATAGCAGCTCGATTTGTGAAAAGTTAATAAGTTTAATACTTACATAGTTATATATAATGTGGTGCCCACAATTATCCACCAATTGCATACTATTGGGTAAAAGTTCGACATGGATGCATATAGTACCAAATTATGCATTATTGAAAATTTTATAACAACATTATATGTACATATAAAGGGTGTTAACTTGTGCAATGCATAACTCTCCTTGGTGAGGTTGATCACATTGACTTCACTATGGGCTCAATGTGATCAACTGCCCATGGCGATCCATGGCATCCCCTAAATGAAAACCCTCACATATATGAAATACTATATATAATATAATCATTTTAATCGTCTTATGTCAAAACAATTGAAAATTAACAGTCATGATCACAAAGCAAAAACAGCAACTACATTAGAATAAGCAATTCTGAACCACCAACATCAATGACTGTAGGTCAACAAGGGAGAACAACTAACCATGTCACGCATGTTGAAATGGAGATTGGTCACAGAGTTGCCTCTACCAAGTTCCTCATAGGTCCCATAAGAAATAAAAATCTTAGGCCCAACATCATTTTGCAAAGAATAGTGTGGCAATTTTGCCGCAACATTTAAAAGACCAAACTTGGAGTGAATATATTCAAGTAAAGGCAGTTTACTGATAAATTCAGGTCTCTGATACAATAAGAACTCTTCAGATGCACTGGGGGAAGGCCAGTCTTTTAATTTCAACATTTCTGGCCAACCATTTTCATGAATTCGTCCCTCAGAGTACCCTTTGATGAACTGACCAAGTTCAATATCAACCTGCAATCATGCCAAACCACAGATATATATTTTAGGATTATTACACAAGATGATATAAATCAACTAATAGATTATTTCATTACATTACGATAAAAATTGGTTATAAACAGCTTATATATAAGAAAGAAAGAAAAGCCATTGCGATAGATACAAGAAATAGCCGTTAAGCGAACCTCAGACCAATCAAAGCAATCTATGGCCTTCACCATTCTGTTCTCATCTTTCAATTTCTCATCTGCGGTCTCCCGAATCCCTCTCCATATAACCATCGGATCCCAGCTTGAAATTGATGAGCTATCAAACACCTGCTTAACAATGATTGGCGCACCCCTGAGCCAATGCCTTTTAAAATTGCCAATCCCTTCAGATTTAATATCCTGAGATGAAGGGCAGTACAAAAAATTATCACTGTCCTCTCTATGAGCAAACTGGCAAAGTCGCGGATCATCATGCCCAGTTTTCTCTAGAATGCCAGCATCATTAACCATACAGCCACTAACCATTTCCTCGGCATTTTTTACAAGTTTTGCTACCCAGTTCATCTTAAAGATGCGGCTTAAATTCAATGATGAATAGCCACAGCCACCATACTCCTTTGGAGGGCAAGGGATACTTCCATCACTGTTGGCTTTCCAGTCAGAAAACCTGTCTGATAAATTTAGTCTGAGTTTGGACAATTTTGGTTGCTCCAACTTGGTTTCTTTTTCTAGACTTGTCTCACCGACCTGATTATCTACCACTTCTCCTTTAGCACCAGGCATAGATGCTTCTCGAAGATCTCGACAGCAGTTAAGGCACAGATCATACGCACAATGGGCACAGTGCCAATGATAATCAATAATGGGAATCCTACAGAAATTGCTGCATGGAAACACATGAAAATGAAATGTTCTTCAGAACAGGAAGAAAATATTTGTGGCAGTACAACTCTCCCATAAATAAACCTCAAATTTTGGACAAGTCACAAAGAAAAGTAACCTAATGATCTACAGAAACATCAAGTTCCTTCAGTTTCACGAGACTGGATTTCGGATCAGTTTGTTTATGACAAACTTGACTGAGCTCTGTAAGACCATATCTGGGTCAGCAGTAGACCCTGCCTGAATCTTGACATTGAAATTTTAAAATATTTAATTTGTAAGACCTTTATTATACTTGTTTTTACATTACAAACTTTATATGCAATATGAAGGTGTGAGGGGAATTAAAGTACCAGCACATCTGCTCATCTGCATTCAATTTTGTCCTGGCAAGATCTATATCGGTTCCTGCAAAATAGTTATTCATACATACAAAATGGTCAAACAATGTACAAATGACATGCAAAGATATTGAATTAAAATGCCATAAAGACAATAGAGCATCTTACCACGAAGCCTTTTTTCCAGTTCTACTTCAAAGCACTGTTCTTGATGGATTTGCTTAACTACAGGAAGCACTGAAGACAGCAGACAGTGGAGATATTGCAACTTGTCCAGAACAGGAATCTCTCTTATCCTTACCTGCAACGCAGAAATTTCAGAATAACTCATTTGCCAATAAGAGTTTGCAAAATTTTTAAACTTAATGATTAACTACTAGAGACCCATCCTATCCATATATACCTTTACCAAATTATCTCTACGCAGGCACACTTTGCAATTACAAGTACCACGACATGCAGGACAAGATTTCTGAATATCTTCCAATGGGATGTCCGAGTACCTGAAGGTTAAAGCATAAATACACAATATGGACATGAAACTTAAACATAAGTGTCTTTTCCCAGAGACTCAAACTCACCATGCAGAAATACAGCTATCACAGTATCCTCTTCTATCGCATCTGAGGCACCAAATGACTGTGTCTCTCTCATTCCTCCTGCACTGATGGCAAGTTTGGCCACCAGTGTCTTCAGAGGATTCTGAGCTTCCATCAGAATATTCCTGCTAAAAATATGTTTGCCTCAGTATCAGAAAACATATGAGTAATGATTATTCAATTTCAAAGTGCTATTTTATAAATATACAGCTCCACTTCAATGATAAAGAGACTGTAGCTTTTGACCCAACACTGCAATATATTTTCACATAGATCAATAGTAATGAGAAATGCAGCTAATAAATACATTGGAAATCAACATACTGAAACTGTCATAGCATTAGCATCAAAACTCCTCTGTGGTCTGTTCCTGGATGAGTCCAAGGCAGAAACAGGTGGTGACTTATAAGACCTCCAATTTTCCTCATACTGCTCCAAGTCTCTCTCATCATTTGATTTTGGAGGATTACGCATGGATAAACCCCTCATGGGTGTTGCCCCAGGTGAATAGCGAAAATTATTTTTTGATACCTTCTCCCTGTACTTTTTCCCTGAGGCTGGAGGAGAACTCTCCTCGAACTTCATGCTAGCGAGTGGTACATCAAAATCATCACTCTTACTCTCCAAGTATATATCACTTTCACCTAATGATTTCCTCTTGGCTTTTTTCAAATTAGCTCGCATTGCAGAATTAGCTGCCCTCTTCTTTGCCTGGATATAGTGCTTTTCACAAACCGTTTTATCTGGCATAGACATGGCAGTGCACCTCCACTGTTTCCCATCTGATCTCTTGCATCGCAAATCGTCTGGAATCCCAACATTATCCTCACCATTCCCAGGGGTTGAACGTGGTTGATCCATTACAGTGAACTCCTAATAGTTACTAAAAACTGCTTAAAGTGTTATGCTAGCAAGATGTACCTGTAAAGAAGCACTTTAGAACTTAATGACAAAAATCACAAAGAACAATGTAATGCCATCAAAGGTAGGTGCTTCACATGCCAAGAATTAGAAACCCATACAACAATGAAAAACGACCAACGTTTGAGGCACACTAGCCCACAACAAGATTGGTCAACCAACAAAGATATCATATCAACATTGGACTACTGGAAGCCCACTACGACAAAATTAATGCTTTTTCACCTATAAGCATTCCTAAGTAACAAACTACCCTACTGAACTACTAAAAACATACATAGTTTCCGTGAATTGTAATGCATTCTTTGTAACATAGTACATCTGTTTGAGTTCTAGGGCTTAGCGACATAATTGTCATCATTAAGGCCACATTACAGTAATTAAATACACACACGCACGGTAAAGTTTACTTTTCGATAAAGTTGGACAAGCACAATAAGATATTAGAACATGTAAATTCCACATAAAACTCCTAGTACAAGCAATTTTTCATTTTTGTTTTTTAAGAATAACAATTTTCATATATTGTGTGTTTCTTCTCAACGGTAATAGTATCAAACAAGCAAATTAAATGAAAAGAAAAAAAAGATGTTGAACTAAGTAGAAATCTTTGATCAAAAAAGAAGCTCGAGAAACTTAATAAAACTAGCGAGTTTTTGTTTACTTGAACGACAGAATGTTTAGAGCACAATTTGAACGCAATCAGATCCATAGAAAGCTAATTTGCTGCATAAAGAACGCATATACGTACAGACACATATACAAACATGTGTATATATAGAGAATTAGAGAGAGTACCTCAAACTAGGGTTTCATGAGACGGTAGTAGACGAACGCAGTGAAGCAGAAAAAACGCAGCATTTATATTTTTATATATTCAATTTCGATGGAAGGAGACAGTGAGTGGCGCTCGCGGTAGAAATAGTGCAGGGCCAATAAGGCAGACAGAGACAGTCCTCTTTCTCTCTCTATATATATATCCTTTTTTACTTTTATTTGTTTTTTGTTTGGTGATCTTCTATTTCTCTTTTGTTTCTCCGGCTGTTTTCCGACATCTGTGAAACTTAACCAGAAGCTCTCAGAGTTTTTTTTTTTTTTTGCCTCTTAAACTCGAAGTCTGTTTACTTTCTTGTCCAACTGGTTTTTCGAAGTCTGTTTACTTTTTTGTCCAACTGGTTTTTTTCCTGTCTTTGTTAGAGTGCATAAATATATCGAAAATCTGCTTACCGATCCGATCTGATCTGCAATTTGTAGATATTATACCGATCTAATCCACATTTTTTTATTTGTGGATATCAATCCGATCTGATCCGTAATTTGTGGATCAGATATGGATATTAATTTTAAAAACCACGGATATATCCGATCCGATCCGTAAATTATATATATTAAATTTTTATATAATTTATATATGTTTGTATATGTTTAATTCTTATTATAGAGTAAATT
>QANT01005860.1:0-41645 GCA_003254885.1 Purshia tridentata | reverse complement strand
GGAATAGAGTGAAATTGAGATAACATCCTGTTGAAAAAAAATTTGATAAATTATTATATTAATAATTTGTATTTGTTACCCAACATAATTCACTCTACTCATTTTAGGGAATAGAGTTTTATTATTTAGGATACGACCCATTCAAGATGGAGTGCATCTCTTAATTACAATCTCTTGGTACAAAGTACAAGAGAAGACCCTTTGATTCCAATTATGACAAAACTGAAATCATGTAAGTGTGAGAGTTTAGATTTGGGATCCCCAATGGGTAAATGACCCATTAGAAAATTGAGATTTATTTAGATAATTTGTTTAGTGAATTTGGTTAGGTTGAACCAAGGATTCGAATTAAATAGGTGAATAACCCATTTAAATAATTTGAGTGATTTGGGTGGGGTTTAAAGCCCTTGGATTTGAATTAGGAATTTAATTTAAGGATTTTATGCATAAAAATTAATTTATAGAGATAGTTTGGACTGGATTTGATTTATGGTGGTTGCACCTAAATTTAAGTATAGGTTGCCTACATATCCGAACAGAATCAAACTGAATGTAGTTCACAAAAATTTGAATTGGTTGGCTTTGTGCCATTTTGAAGTTGAATTTAGAAATTTGGATTTGAGAGACTTAGTTTTGTACCAATCGGAAGAAATGGTTTTGCACCATTTAAGAAAATGAATTTGGAACTGAGATTTGGAATTTGGATTTAAAGAAATGTGCCCATTAATAAATTTGTATCATTTATTTTGTTAAATGACACATTCATTATTGGGTTAACACGAGTCTGAATATATGCCCACTAATTAATTTGTATCAACTATTAATTAATTGACACCGCTTTTATTTATAATGGGCAAAATCATTTGGAAAACATAGGTCCATTGGACTCGCTTAATTTTACACCTAAGGCTCACTAACTGACACGCCTTGAAAGGTCGGGCTGACTATTTTTTAACAGAATTCCAGTAGATTTTAAAAGGCTTTAAAGCCTAACTTGACTAATCCATTAAGCCTTAAATTGAGATATCCTCATACTGGCTATAAGTGCGGCAGCCCAGTTCTCCCTTTTATTCTATCTTGCATCACATGTGGGCCCATAAGCTGAACCCCAGCTTCTTCTTCCTGATCTTTGAAGAAAGTAGCAGTCAATTCAAAACTCTTTGGCTCTCTACCTGCAGCATCCTTATTTTACTCGGACTAGGTAACTCGTCTTTAACTCAAGAAGGGGGACTACTCCGATTTAAACAGGAATCAAAGGTGATCTTCTTTGCACGCCTTCAGTCTTTTCCAGAGAAAATAATTGTCGCTTCCCAGGCACAAGCAAAAATAACTTGGACCTTACTGCTGCTCAGATCAAGACCAATACTTGCTGCCTTTCTCTTCTTTTGTGTACAGGTTTGAAACCTGACTTTTGACTTCTTGTAATCAACATAACATGTCTTGATCATTTTTGTAGGAATCAACATCATGTGGGCAAAGAAAAGGCATTCACTTTTTGTATGCCAAAAGGTCAAATTTAACTTTTGTTTGTGATTTAGACTCCAACACGTCATTCCCCTTTGTTTTGCTTCTTTTCCTTTTCTTTTTTGACAAAACAAATGCCTTTATGATTCTTTGTTTGCAGGAAATTAATAAAGACCAATCTTTATTTTTGGGATTCATCCGAATAGGCCAAAGGCCCTAAAGAGAAGGTGCAACCCCCTGTTTTTTTACTCCTTCACTCCATTGATTTAGTCTCTTTTTTTTTTTTTATTGTTTGACTGCTTTTCTTTGTGAATGCAGAACCCAACAAAGCAATCTCCTATATATTTTTTTGTCTTGATTTAACAGCAAGGACATATTAGAAGGGTAATCAGACCTGCGTCCTTTACCTTCTTATTTGATATATGGCCACATGCTAATTTTTATTTGCTGTCCGTACTCTAAACCACACTGTAGTAGGCATTCCTTCATATTAAATAACCTTTGCACTGATGGAACATTTCTTTTTGGTTTGGCAGGGGAAAGGACAAACATATCTTTCTTGATCTAACTTTCTTGTTTGAGGTGCCGACCACAGCTTGCTCCCCTTTTTTTATTACATTCTGCTCATTTCATTTTGCTGGCTCGTCCTTCATTTCCCTTGCAGGTATGTTTCTTGGCTTTGAATTGGTTACTTTGTTTGATGAATGGGCCATATGGACTTTTTTGATTTCGTTGATGCCCGAGAGCATCAACAAAGCCAGATCTATGCAAAATTTCAAGGTGATGCCCAAGAGCATCAAACCTTGTACATATCGCACAAGATCAAAAATGGTTGTTCATGGACAACCTTTCCATGGAAACATGGATACACCACCTTTAAAAAAAAAGGCAATCTTTGTGCATGACAGAAGAAATAGACAAATAATGACCAAATGTATACGAACTTAAGAACATAGAGCCATAAGGGTAGCCATATACCTGTGATTTCTTAAGAAAAAAACGCAGCAAGCTTCCTTTGACAATATGAAGTTCTTAAACTTTTTCCTTTGGCCTTTTGGTATCTATCCTTTTTTTTTCTTCCTCCTCCTCCTCCTCATTTTATAAACCTTCAGATTTAGCGGATAGAGATAAAGATAACTGGATTCAATTTTGAATTGAAATTGAAACCATCTTCATCTATGTTTTTTTTATTTATTTATCACATGCATTTATCCTTTGTACTTTATCCCTTTTTTTGAAATGATGTCGACATCGGCCCAGAAATGTTTAGGAGCCCAGAAACATTTAGGAACCTGCATAGTAAAGCATAAGGCTCGTGCCACCTCAATAAGATGGTGATTCTTACGCTCTGCTATATCGTTCTGCTGTGGAGTGTAAGCGCACGGTGTCTAGTGGACGATGCACTTGCAACCGGAATAATACTTCCATCTGCAACTTGAACAGAACTAATAGGGGGACAAGTTAGAGACCCAAATTTAGAGGAATCACTAGTCATATGATTAGTAGCCCCGGAGTCAATAATCCATGGTTTAGTAGAAGAAACAAAAACTATACCAGTTTTATCTCCATGAGAAGAAACCTAAGAAGCCTGAGAAGTAGATGACTGAGGCTTGTTAGTGGAGGTTCATGGGGCTTGAGAAGGCCTGCGATTCCTACGTTCAGCTTGTCTTGAACCATTCAGGATAGCCATGCAACTTCCAGCAAACTTCTTTCACATGTGTTGAACTATTGCAATGGGTACAAAATCGGGTAGACGAATCAGAGGAAGGCTGAGATGGATTGGAAGTAGGGGCTGGTCGAGAATAATGTGGCTTGATCACCATGGCTGATGCTTCAATGCTGGTCTTTGCTGCCAGAGTAACTTGTCTCTAGGCTTCCCGACAGGCCATGGAGTATGCTTCTTCAAGACTTGGAAGTGGATCAGTAGCCAAGACTCGACTACTAACTTGGTCTAAATTAGGAGAAAGTCCTACAAGAAACACATACACCCACTCCTCAGAAATATGCGTCCTCTGCTTCTCAATATCAGGAGGATTCTCCAGATTAATAGGTCTTCGATAATCCAACTCCATAAAGATGGAGTTTAGCTCATTGTAGTATGCAGTAAGAGACCGACCATCTTGATGCAATTGAAAGGTTTTTTTCATTAGTTCATAAACCTGAGAAGAATCAGAGGCATCATGGTAGGTTCTCTTCACAGAATTCCATACATCCTTCGTAGTATCACACTGAATAAAGTGTGACATCAGATTGTTAGTCATGGAATTGATAAGCCACGACTTCACCATGGCATTCTCGGCCACCCACTCTTTATAGGCAGGATCAAATTCGTTTGGTGCAGCTTTGGTTCCAGAAATATACTCGAACTTCCTACGTGCAGCAATATGCATCTCCAAGACATTGGACTAGAGGCAATAGTTGGTACCATCCAACTTGACACTAATTGGTGTAGAGATCTCTTGTTGAATAGTCATTGGGATAGGATCTGCAATTTCAGACTTTGATGTCACGGGCTTTGGCGTTTCATCACCCATGGTCATTGTGGTAAGGATTTTAGATTAAAGATTATTTTTGTAGCAACCCAAGAAGTTCAAATCTGAAGTTCAAGAGCTGATTTGTTGCAAAAAAAATAGAATTAGCTTCTCTTATGTCAACATACCCTAGGGAAGAGAAGAGGTAAGCAGAAGTTACTGTAGCACGACATTGTAGCACGGCACTGTAGCAGGAATTGTTGCGTGGTACTGTAGCGCGCACTGTAGCAGGAACCTAAATATTTATAGGGTTAGGGTTTATTCTTGATAGAAGTAGCTACGGAGAAACCCTAGGTTTTTTTCCTAGCTAGGCTCTAATACCAAGTTAAAATAAACCAACATGATTTATTCTTCTTTTTGAAAGGTATAAATAGCCTATTACCAGGTACAAAATAGGAAAGGTTTCCTTGTCAACCAAGGACAGCTAATTACATGTATTCCTATTCTAATTAGGAGAACTAAATAAGAAGGTACAGCTATACATAATCTCATGCTAACAACTTTCCTATCCTTTTTTGGTTTTTTTAAAGTTGTTTTGGGTATTTAAATATATATATTTATATAAAATTATATATACATATATATATTTCATTCTGTTGTTTTTTTTCATTTTTCACACTGGCTACATTGTGCACCTTTTGAGTTTATATTTCTTATATCCATGTCATTTTGTGAGATGTACCTTTTTCATTTTGTGGTTTCATTTGAAACTTTGAATATAGGCTCCATTTGTTTTAGATGAAAATATAATTTCATAGAACAGTTTTGTAAAGAAATTTTCTTGACAAAGTTATCTTTGGAAAAAGTTTATTGCTGGTTTGGTACATTTTAGAAAGACTCTTTGTAGAAAATGCTTTTCTTGATTGTGTTTTGGTGAAGGCTTTAACTCAACATAAGAGCTGGTAAATTATTTATCTTTCTCTTAGGAAAATATTTTATAATAAAAACCTAAGGAAATGCTCATATTTCATGTAAAAATTTTTAACAATTGAAAAATATTTTGCTCAAACAAACATCAAACTGTTTTTCCAAATTGAAATAATTTTCCACTGAACTATAATATTTGAAATGAATTGGCCCATAACATATTCCTTTTTTATTTCTACATTCTATAGAAAAGAAATGGTTTATGCAGAATAATAACAATGACTACATGAAAGCCGTCTTCTCTCTTCCATTCTGCTATGAGTGTAGCAATCCCGTACATGTAATATTATGAATTGACTTTTCTTTTTGGTAATATATGAGAAGCTTTGTCCTTTAATCATGACCAAATGAAGCTATTNAACACTATACTGCTGCTTTTAAGACTCACAGAACTTTTAAAACCAGAGTTTACCAAACACTTTACTGTTTTATCTCACAGCAGCTTTTTCTCACCACACAGCTACAGCAAATTTTTCTCACCACACAGCAATCCCAAACTGGCCCTAAGTGTTTAAGTTTTAGTCTCTACAAGATAAAAGAAAATATAAAGGAGAAACAATGGCAAGCCTTTTTAGTGGGGCCCTCAAAGGTATTGGTTCATGTTTCTTTAATGTTGTCATATAATCCTTTGAGGATAGTATTTTTCTTATACCTTGACTTTACCCCAAAATAATTTGTCTTACTAAATTGAATGAATGTGTTTTGTAGTGCAACATGCTGATTGAAAGACCAAGAGTTTTAAAACTACTACAAAGAAAGTTGGAGTGGGGTTTGGTACTCGTAAAACTCTTTATGACATTACAAACAAATCCTCCTTTCACCATGAAGCTTACCTAAAGAGGATCTTAATGTAGCTGAAGAAAGGTTTTTGCATGATCACAAAAAATGCATTCAAGCACAGAAAGTTGCAATGAATACATTTTACTTGGATATGGTCCTTCCAGTGCAAGGTAACTATATCTCTTATTCTAAAATCCATTTAACATTTTGTCCTCCATTAATATTGTGTATTTATACTTTTTCAGAATATGTCTCAAATTCTTAGTTTGAGTCCTTTTTCCTATTTCAATTCACTCCTAAGAGAAACTTCCCATATTCCTCATAAAGATGTTATTCCTATTCCTTATTTCTTTGCTTTTTAACTAAGTACATATTGACAGGACCCTCCCCGAGTTCCACCCTGGAACTCGGAGTGATCCTGCAGGAATCCAATATCAAGGAAAATTCTACCGAAAATTCGGTAGAACCTCCTCTGAAATTGGACTAACCCTTTTCTCCACGAGACCTGCAAGTACACTTCTAAGCATTCACAGCTCCTCTACCACAACCAAAAGGGTCTCCGACCCAAATTCCAAAACCAATTACTCAAGTTTTCAATAGGTTATCAGAGCCGCGCAACAAAATTTACTAAGAAGATCAAATTTACAAGAATAACAAATTCCTACTGCTTCACGACTTTATAATAGTGCCTCGACGTCTTTGGCTCGACCGTTCCACCGCTACAACCTGGGAGAAAAATTAAAACAACCATAAGGAGAAAACTAGTGAGACAACTCAGTGAGTGGACGAAAATAACAAATATTTAAACGTAACTTATAAATAAATTCATTTATTATGGCAAACTGCCAAAAATTTATTGGGCACGAAGACCTCACTTTTTTCTTTTAAATTCCCCAATTTAAATACATTTCATGAAAACCACTGAAAACTCTGTTTTAAAAAAACCCGCATCTGAAATCCGTTTTGAAAATTCTGATAAATTGATAAAACTGGTCAGCTCTCAAAATATTAAATAAGAACTGAAATTTTGTATCGTCCGAGAATTACTTTGTAAACTACTTTGATAAGGAAATCTCTCACCCAACCGTTACCCACCGAACCTGCCGTACGCATGCAGGGCCACTAGCCTGCCGTACATGCGCAGGGCCTACGACCTACCGTACGCATGCAGGGCCAATATCCTGCCGTACATGTGCAGAGCCAGGGTCTGTCATACACATGCAGGGCCAATATCCTGCCGTACGTGCACGCAGGGCCGCCCCCAAAGGGCAAAGCATCCCGACACACGGCCCAAAGCCTATGTGTGTGCCGTAATGGGTCCCAAAGACCTATATAATCTGATAACCTGAAGGGTACTGCGAAGGGTGGTTTGAAAATCCTTTTCCCATAAATCTCTTTTCGCCCATAAAAACATATAAACTTTCTAATATTGTGAAATCATTATAAAATCCCTTTTTCGATAACCAAACCCGTAATATTTCACGATACGAATAACCACATGTGTTTACTTTGAGAAATCATAATATTTCCAAGTACGTCAATTCCATTTCCATACTCAAGAATCGAATAATATTTCTCGATTAATAAACTCAATTAAAAATTAAATATAAATACGAATTAAATCATAAAAATTCATAAGAAATTTATAATAATGTTTAGGGAATGAAGTCCACTCACAGAGATAGCCTAGCCTGGGTCTCCGAATGGATCGTGATCGTCGCGATCGTCCTTGGACTCGGGAGTGTCGCCTAACACGATAACGGTAAGGCGTTAGAATAATATTCAATTTAATAACTACAAACTAGAATTTTAGGCTTTTCGCTCCATAATCCTAATTTCAAGCTATAAACCAACTTAATTTCCTTCTCGACTCAAAACCCATGCCACTAACTTATTTTTAATCCGGTAATTTTCTCAATTAACCTCCATTTTATCTAACTTGACCGAGGATCGTCCGGGTGTCGTTTCGACAACCCAAAAATGTCTAACTTCACCTCAAAATCACCATTTCTCCGATTTTCTTCAACTAACCATTCTAAATCACAATTGATGATTTCTAAGTTTGGAAATTACTTAAAACCACCTCAAATTATCACTCAAAATCAAGGATTCCAAGAGATTTAACATGGTTTCCAAATCTCTAATTCCCAAGTTTCTAACTTCTCACAATAATTCCTTAATTCAAGTTCCAATTAACTCTAAATCCATACCATAACCACCAATTGCACCATAGGACTTTTAATTAACCTCAATTAACAAGAATCCGAATTGGCATAATCTCCCAGAAATTCTAAGTTCCAAAATCCTCAAAATCAAACAATCAATAAGTCCCAAATCACCCCACTTTCCCCAATTTTCCAATCTCTCAAAATTCCTTAAAATTCCTTAATCTAACCTTCAATTCATAGTCGCTAGAAATGATTATTGCCCAAAATTACATACAACACATTCCAATTTCCGAAATCTCAAGGGAATCCGAATTTTTGGGTTCTAATTTCCTAAATTCTAACTTCTCAAACATTCAAAATTTAACCACCAATTTAGAGGGAAATAAAGCCTAGAATGGGGGGGAAGAAAACCCACCTAAAATAGAGAGAAGGGGCGCCGAAAAACTGGCCGGAAATTGGAGGCAGAGATCGGCGACCATGGCAGCCCAAGCTGGTCTCAGTCGCGCGCAGGGGCTGGGCTGGCTATAGGAGCGGCTGGGGAGGCTTGGGGTGGCTGGCCCGGCGGCTGGGGAGTGCTTCTCGGCCGTCCCATCGTCTGTCGTCGCCGAAGATGGCTGGAGCTGGAAGCTCCAGTCGCGCACGCAGGGGAGAGAGATCGGGAGAGAGAGAGAGGAAGGGGGCTGGCGGCGTCGGGAGGAGGCTGGGTGGGGGGTCGTTGGTGGCTGGGCAGGCCGGAGGTTGGCCGGAAGTGGCTGGCGTCACGCAGGGAAGAGAGAGAGAGTGGGGGAACTCACGGGCTGGCTGGGCTGAGCTTCTTCTTGCCTACGCGTGGAGAGGGGGAAGAAATAGGGGGTGATGGAATATTCCAGAATTTTCTGGAATATTTAATACCATTTCCTCAAAATTACAAGTTTGCCCCTCACTTTGAACCCCCGTATCTCTCAAACCGTATCTCCAAAAGACGCATGCTACGTATCTACGAATTCGTGGTGTCGAGCTCTACGCAACTATGTCCAAGTCAACTCTAAACTCCAAGTAATTTAAAAAGTCAACCTTGAGCTCTTTTATCACGTCCATAACTTTTTGATCGTAACTCTAAATCACCCATGCCGCGTGTCAATGAATTTGTGAGCTCAAGACCTTCCTAACGGACCCAAGGTCAAAGCTAAAATCTTGCTATATCCAAAAGTCAACGTTGAGCCCTATTATAATGCACTTAAAAGGTACGGGTCGTTACACATATAAAGGACATTAGGGTGCATGAGGAGAGTGTGGCTTTGTGTGGGAAACACATCATAAAGTTTAGGGAACCAAGAGTGTAAAAGCGCTTTTGGTGTTTTGGGGTTTCTAGTTGCGAGTGAAAGTGAGGTTTAGAAGTTTGGAATCTTATTTCTCTTAATAGATTAGAATAACCACATTATCTGCAATCGCAGAAATAGGCTAAAAGTTGAACCACATAATTCTATTTGTCCCTCTGTTTCGCTTGTTTTTGGATTTTCCATAATAAAACTCAAAATATGCTCTTTGAAACGATTTGGTATTGAACTGTGGTTGATTAGATTTCAATGGTGGAAAAAAGTTCAAAATAGGGAAGTTTAGTGTAGGAGATGGCTCTAGTATGTGGCATGTAAAAATGCAGAGAATGATGAAATCATGGATAATACACAATTCATTTTTTGTTTTTGTGTCTGAAAAATGAGTTTTTGCAAGAGGTTTCTGAAGAAGATATGCTTGATAGAATGTGGAATAAATTAGAAAGTTGGTACATAACTAAATTTCTTACCAATCAATTATATATGAAGAAACAACTATATATGTACACTGCAAATGCATGAAGTTAAGCTTATGAAAGAGGAGTCGGATGAGTTTAATCAGATTATCTTATATCTTGAAAAATATTGATAAGAAGTTGATGCTAAGAACCAAGTTGTTGAGTTCATTTTATAGCATTCAGTTAACCTTCAAATCTTACATTTTAGTCATTGTGATTTAATTCTTTCATATTTTAATTCTTATTTTAATTAGTGGGTTAAATTAGTTTTTACCTTATTTTAGTTTTAATTAGGTTTCTTTTATTTTTAAATTAATTGTATGAGTTTTAAGTAGGTTGTTTTTATTTTTGAAGGTTTTTGTTTAAACTCAAAGGCCAAAAAACAAAGGAAGTTGAAGGAGCCCAAAGGAAATTCAAAGGGCCCAAAGGAAATTGAAGGAGCCCAAATAAAATTGAAAAAGCCCAAACATGAAAAGTCTATTTCTTCTCTCAACAAATCATATTTCGACACATGGTAAGATGACAACTTTTTCTTGGTTGTCATCCACCTTCTCACCCATGACTCACACTCCCTTCATGTGTAAATTGTGTCATAATAAATTGTTGACACATGTTCTAAGGCCTTAGATATTTTATGATGTAATTTCCTAAAAAATCCCTTACAAACCATAGTATTTGCCTATTTAAGGAAACTTTTAGCTCATATTTTAGGATCCTTACTTCATATTTATTTTTGCTATCTCTTTTAGTATTCTCTTAAGATTTCTCTCAAATGCCTTTTTCGCTATTTTGTTAGAGAGAATAGAAAGTTTTAATACTTTGTTCATGCACTTTTAAATTAATGCAATGAAAGTTTGATTTTCATGTCTTTCTTTTTCTCCTTCTTTTATTTATTTATTTACTTATAAGTTATTATTTTATTTACTCTTATCTAGTTTAAATGTGATTTAATTCTTCTTTTCTCTTTTATTTTAGTTTAATACTCATGGGTGGTCACTAAACCTCCTTACCAAGGTGAGGGGTAAGTACCACCATGAAAATTATAAAATAAGCTTTCTTTAGTTAATTTTTCACATTTTAGATCTTACAAATCTAGATTTTGTTCATAAAATGTAAAAGAATTAATTTTTCACCCATGATATCATTTATCATGGGTAGTTAGAAATTCTTTCCACATTTTTGCTTTGTAATCAATTGTTTTAATAAAAAATTTTGAACTCTAGTTGTTCCTTAATTTTGGTTCACTTGGGCTGCTTAAAGTTCATAGTTTTTAAGCAAGAACAATATCTACCATAAAATTATTTAATTTAGAGCTTAAAATATAAATATTATTAGGTGAGGGCAACAAGTTGACTCTTAAGTGTCCTCTTATGTGAGAAATTGCTAAGAAAATTACTAGATTAATAATTATGGTGGTGTAGAACCTTAACCTTGGTGTTTATACCATTTTTCAAGTTCTAGTATTTAAATTATCGCTATTTTATTTCTTTTTAATTATTGCATTTACTTTCTAATTATTGCTATTTTATTTCTTTTTAATTATTGCACTTACTTTCTAATATTTAAATTATTGATTTTTTTTAATTATTGTACTTACTTTCTAGTCTTTAAATTATTTTTATTTTATTTTAAATTATTGCACTTACTTTCTAGTTTTTAAATTATTGCTATTTTATTTCTTCTTAATTATTGCATTTAAATTCCTAGTTTTAATTTATTTATAATTCTAGTCCAGTAAAACTCAAAAATCAACTAAGCAATCTTTCTAAGCTAGTTTAGTTTTAAATTAATTTAAAAGTTTAAACTAGTGAATTCACATAACATTTTTTGAGGATCGACTTCGTTAAGTGCCGTCTATACTATAGACTCGTTCACTTGTGAAGGCTAGAGTGCTAATCTAAGCATGAGAAAGCGCTTTCCATATCATTCTTGCCAGCCGATTTCTTTTTGGTGCAACTTTAGCCAAACTGTACTAAGTGTGCCCCGAAATGACGTTTTCGTTCATTGTTAGTACCCAAATTGTTTCTTTAGGGCTGGGACGCTAATCGAGACATTAGAAAGTGCTTCCTCATCTCTTTCTTGCCAACCGGGCACGTTCTGGTGCAATTTGGACGAGGTTAGGCTGAGTATGCACGAAAAGACATTTTTGTTCTATCCTCAGACAAAATGTGCTTCTTTAGGCCTAAAACGCTAATGCAACCATGAGAAAGTACTCCCCTATGCCTTTCTTGCCAACCGAGCACGTTTTGGTACAACGTCAACCAAATTGCACTCAGCGTGCACCTAAATGATGTTTTCGTTCATTCTTAACACTTAAAGTTGTTACTTAGGTCTAGAATGCTAATCGAGACACGAGAAACTGCTTCCCCATGTGTTTCTTGCCAACCGGGCAGTTTTGGGTGCAATCGGATGAATTGGACTTAGAATGCACCGAAATGACGTTGTAGTTCCTTCTGGACACGAAACGCACTTCTTGAGGGCTAAAACGCTAATCCAAACAGGAGAAACTGTTTGCCCTTGTCTTTCTTGCCAACCAAGCACGTTTTGGTGCAACGTTAACCCAATTTTGACTCAGTTTGCACTGAAATGATGTATTCGTACATTTTCTGGACCTAAAGTGGTTCTTTACAGCTGGAACGCTAATAGAGACATGACAAAGCGCTTCCGAGTGTCTCTCTAGCCGGTCGGGAACGTTTTGGTGTAACTTTAATCAAATCGCATGCAGTGTGCACCGAAATGACCTTTTTCGTGCACTCGTTACACCTAAAGTGCTTCTCTGGTTAGCACGCTAATCGAGACATGAGAAAGGGCTTCCTCATGTCTTTCTTGCCAAGCAAGAACGTTTTGGTGCAATTTGGGTGAATTTGGTGAATATGCACTGAAATGATGTTTTCGTGCATTCTTAACAATTAAAGTTGTTCTTTAGAACTAGCACACTAATCGAGACATGAGAAAGTGCTTCCACATGTCTTTCTTGCCAGCCGAGTACGTTTTGATACAATTTACACGAAAGTAGACTGAGTATGTACTGAAATGAAGTTTTAGTTCTTTCTTAACAAGAAATGTGCTTCTTGAGGTCTAGAATGCTAATCCAAGCATGAGAACGTCCCTCTTACCAACCGAGCATGATCTAGTGCAACTTTTACCGAATTGTTCACAGTGTGCACCAATATGACGTTTCAGACATTGTTAACAACTAAAATGGTTCACTCGGGTTAGAACGCCAATGTAAAAAAGCGAAGGTGCTTCCTAATGTCTTTATTGCCAATCGGGCACGTTTTGGTGCAATCTAAATGAAATTAGATTGAGTATGCGCCGAAATGATATTTTCGTGTGTCCGTAAGAAAAAAGGTGCTTCTTGAGGGCTAGAACACTAATCCAGGCACGACAAAGTGCTTCCCCATATCTAATTTCTTGCCAACCGGACACGTTTTGGTGGAAAATTGGACCAAACTGGGCTAGTTATGCTCCGAAATGATGTTTCCGCTCCTCCTAAACACGGAATGTGCTTCTTTAGGGCTAGAGTGCTAATCCGAGCATGAGAAAGCGCTTCCCCAAGTCATTCATGCCAACCGATAACTTTTTGGTGCAACTTCAGCCAAACTATACTGAGTGTGCACTGAAATGACGTTTTCGTTCATTCTTAACACCTAAAGTGGTTCTTTAGGGCTAGCACGCTAATCGAGACATTAAAAAGTAGTTCCTCTTCCCTTTCTTACAAACCGGGCACGTTTTGGTAAAATTTGGACGAGGTTAGACTGAGTATGCACGAAAAGACATTTTTGTAGTATCCTCACATGAAATGTGTTTCTTTAGGCCTAGAACGCTAATCCAAGCGTGAGAAACTGCTTTCTACGTCCTTCTTGCCAACCAGGCACGTTTTGGTGCAACGTGAACCAAATTACACTCAGCGTGCACCCAAATGACGCTTTCGTGCATTCTTAACACTTAAAGTTGTTCCTTAAGTCTAGAACGCTAATCGAGACGCGCGAAACTACTTCCCCATGTGTTTCTTGCCAACCGGGCAATTTCAGGTGCAATCGGATGAACTAGACTTAGAATGCACTAAAATGATGTTGTAGTTCCTTCTGAACACAAAGTGCACTTCTTGAGGGCTAGAACGCTAATCCAAACAACAGAAAGTGCTTCCCCATGTCTTTCTTGCCAACTGAGCACGTTTTGCTGCAACGTTCACTCAAATTTGACTCAGTGTGCACTGAAATGACGTATTCGTGCATTCTTAGCACCTAAAGTGGTTCTTTACGGCTAGAACGCTAATCGAGACATGAGAAAGTCCTTCCCACTGTGTCTCACGCCGATCGGGAATGTTTTGGTGTAACTTTAATCAAATCGGACTCAGTGCGCACCGAAATAACTTTTTCGTGAGCTTGTTACACCTTAAGTGCTTCTTTAGGGTTAGCATGCTAATCGAGACATGGGAAAGTGCTTCCTCACGTCTTTCTTGCCAAGCAAGAACGTTTTGGTGCAATTTGGGCGAAGTTGGACTGAGTATGCACCGAAATGATGTTTCGTGCATTCTTAACACCTAAAGTCGTTCTTTAGGGGTCGCACGCTAATCGAGACATGAGAAAGAGCTTCCTCATGTCTTTCTTTCCAACCGAGCACGTTTTGGTGCAATTTGCACGAGGTTCGACTGAGTATGCACGAAAAGACATTTTTGTTCTATCCTCACACGAAGTGTGCTTCTTTAGGCCTACAACGCTAATCCAAGCGTGAGAAAGTGCTCCCCTATGTCTTTCTTGCCAACCGAGCACGTTTTGGTGCAGTGTCAACCAAATTGCACTCAGCGTGCACCCAAATGATGTTTTCGTGCATTCATTACACTTAAAGTTGTCCCTTAGGTCTAGAACGCTAATCGAGACACGAGAAACTACTTCCCCATGTGTTTCTTGCCAACCAGGCACTTTTGGGTGCAATCAGATGAACTGGACTTAGAATGCACCCAAACGACGTTGTAGTTCCTTCTAAATACGAAATGCACTTCTTGAGGGCTAAAACGCTAATCCGAATAAGAGAAAGTGCTTCCCCATGTCTTCCTTGCCAACCGAGCACACTTCGGTGCAATGTTAACCCAAATTTGACTCAGTTTGCACTGAAATGGCGTATTCGTGCATTCTCTGCACCTAAAGTGGTTCTTTACGGCTAGAACGCTAATCGAGACAAGAGAAATCGCTTCCCAATGTCTCTCTCACTGGTCGGGAACGTTTTGGTGTAACTTTAATCAAATCAGACTCAGTGTGCACCAAAATGGCCGTTTTCGTGCACTCGTTACACCTAAAGTGCTTCTTTGGGGTTGGCACGCTAATCGAGACATGAGAAAGTGCACGCTAATCCAAGCATGAGAAAGTGCTTCCACATATCTAATTTCTTGCCAATCGAGGCCGTTTCGATGGAAGATTGGACGAAATTGGACTAAGTATACGCCAAAATGACGTTTCCGCTCCTTCTAAACACGGAATGTGCTTTGTTAGGACTAGAATGTTAATCCAAGCATGAGAAAGCGCTTCCCCATGTCTTTCTTGCCAACTGATAACTTTTTGGTGTAACTTTTGCCAAACTGTACTGAGTGTGCACCGAAATGATATTTTGATTCATTCTTATCGCCTAAAGTGGTTCTTTAGGGCTAGCACGCTAATCGAACATTAGAAAGTGCTTCCTCAACGCTTTCTTGCCAACCGGGCACGTTTTCGTGCAATTTGGACGAGGTTAGACTGAGTATGCACGAAAAGACATTTTTTTTCTATCCTCACATGAAATGTGCTTCTTTAGGCCTAGAACGCTAATCCAAGCGTGAGAAAGTGCTTCCTATGTCTTTCTTGCCAACCAGGCACGTCATTTCAGTGCTTGCTCAGTCTAACTTGGTCCAAATTGCACCAAAACGCGCCCGATTGGCAAGAAAGAGATGAGCAAGCACTTTCCAATGTCTCGATTAGCACGCTAGCCCTAAAGAACCACTGTAGGTGTTAAGAATGAACGAAAACGTCATTTCGGTGCGCAATCCGTACCATTTGGTTAAAGTTGCACCAAAATGTTATCGGTTGGCAAGAAAGACATGGGGAAGCACTTTCTCATGCTTGGATTAGCATTCTAGCCCTAAAGAAGCACATTTCGTGTTTAGAAGGCACGAAAACATCAGTTCGGTGCGTACTCAATCCAATTTCGTGCAATTTCCACAAAACGTGCCCGGTTGGCAAGAAAGATGCGGGGAAGCACTTTCTCATTCTTGGATTAGCGTTCTCGCCCTCAAGAAGCACATGCTTTTGTTAAGAACGCACGAAAACATCATTTCGGTGCCTACTCAACCTAATTTCGTTTCAATTGCACCAAAACGTCCCCGGTTGGCAATAAAGACACGAGGAAGCACTTTCTCTTGTTTGGATTAGCGTTCCAGCCCAAATGAACAACTTTAGGTGTCAAGAAAGCACGGAACGTCATTTTGGTGCATACTGTGTACAACTTGGTTAAAGATACACGAAAATGTGCTTGGTTGGCAAGACGCACGTTCTCATGGTTGGATTAACATTCTAGGCCTCAAGAAGCACATGTCGTGTTAAGAAGGGACTAAAACCTCATTTCGGGGCATACTCAGTCTACTTTCGTGTAAATTGCATCAAAATGTGCCCGGTTGGCAAGAAGGACATGAGGACGCACGTTCTCATGTCTCGATTGGCGTGCCAGCCCTAAAGAACCATTTTAGGTGTTAAGAACGCACGAAAGCATCATTTTGGTGCGTACTCGGTCTAAATTGCCCCAAAACTTACTTGGTTAGCAAGAAAGACATGAGCAAGCACTTTCTCGTGTCCCGATATTAGCGTGCTAACCCTATGGAACCACTTGAGGCCTAAAGAATGCACAAAAACGTCATTTCGGTGCACACGGAGTCCAATTCGATTAAAGTTGCACCAAAACGTTCCCGCTTGGCAAGGAAGACATGGCGAAGCACTTTCTCATGTCTTGATAACCGTTCAAGTCCTGAAGAACCACTTTAGGTGCTAAGAAAGCACGAATACGTCATTTCGATGCATGCTTAGTCTAACTTGGTCCAAATTGCAACAAAACACGCCCGATTGGCAAGAAAGAGATGAGTAAGCACTCTCCAATGTCTCGATCAGCACACTAGCCCTAAAGAATCGCTTTAGGTGTTAAGAATGAACGAAAACATCATTTCGGTGTGCACTCCGTACCATTTCGTTAAAGTTGCACGAAAACGTTATTGGTTAGCAAGAAAGACATGGGGAACCACTTTCTCATGCTTGTATTAGCATTCTAGCCCTAAAGCAGCACATTTCGTCTTTAGAAGGCGCGAAAACATCCATTCAGTGCGTACTCAATCCAATTTCGTGCAATTTCCACCAAAACGTGCCGGTTGGCAAGAAAAATGTCGGGAAGCACTTTCTCATTCTTGGATTAGCGTTCTCGCCCTCAAGAAGCACAAGCTTTTGTTAAGAACGCACGAAAACATCATTCGAGTGCCTACTCAACCTAATTTTGTTTCAATTGCACCAAAACGTCCCCAGTTGGCAATAAAGACATGAGGAAGCACTTTCTCTTGTTTAGAATAGCGTTCTGGCCCAAATGAACCACTTTAGGTGTTAAGAATGCATGGAACGTCATTTCGGTGCACACTGTGTACAACTTGGTTAAAGATGCACCAAAACGTGCTCGGTCGGCAAGACGGACGTTCTCATGCTCTGATTAACGTTCTAGCCCTTAAGAAGCACATTTCGTGTTAAGAAGACACTAAAACCTGATTTTGGGGCATACTTAGTCTACTTTCGTCTAAATTGCATCAAAATGTGCCCGGGTGGCAAGAAGGACGTGAGGACGCACTTTCTCAGGTCTCGATGGGCATGCCAGCCCTAAATAACCACTTTAGGTGTTAAGAATGCACGAAAGCATCATTTCGATGCGTACTCAATCCAAATTGCACCAAAACTTTCTTGGTTGGCAAGAAAGACATGAGCAAGCACTTTCTCATGTCTCGATATTAGCGTGCTATCCCTAAGGAACGAATTGAGGCCTAAAGAATGCACGAAAACGTCATTTCGGTGCACACGGAGTCCAATTCGATTAAAGTTGCACCAAAACGTTCCCGCTTGGCAAGGAAGACATGGGGAAGCACTTTCTCATGTCTCCATAACCATTCAAGCCCCGAAGAGTCACTTTAGGTGCTAAGAATGCACGAATACGTCATTTTGGTGCATGCTCAGTCTAACTTAGTCCAAATTTCACGAAAACACGCCCGATTCCCAAGAAAGAGATGAGGAAGCACTCTCCAATGTCTCGATTAGCACGCTAGCCCTAAAGAGCCACCTTAGGTGTTAAGAATGAACGAAAACGTCATTTCAGTGCGCACTTTGTACCATTTGGTTAAAGTTGCACCAAAACGTTATCGGTATGCAAGAAAGACATGAGGAAGCACTTTCTCATGCTTGGATTAGCATTCTAGCCCTAAAGAAGCACATTTTGTGTTTAGAAGGCACGAAAACATCAGTTCGGCGCGTACTCAATCCAATTTCGTGCAATTTCCACCAAAACGTGCCCGGTTGGCAAGAAAGATGTGGGGAAGCACTTTCTCATTCTTGGATTACTATTCTCGCCCTCAAGAAGCACATGCTTTTGTTAAGAATGCACGAAAACATCATTCTGGTGCCTACTCAACCTAATTTCGTTTCAATTGCACCAAAATGTCCCCGGTTGGCAATAAAGACATGAGGAAGCACTTTCTCCTGTTTGGATTAGCGTTCAAGCCCAAATGAACCATTTTAGGTGTTAAGAACGCATGGAACGTCATTTCGATGCACACTATGTACAACTTGGTAAAAGATGCACCAAAACGTGCTCGTTGGCAAGACGCACGTTCTCATGCTTGGATTAACGTTCTAGCCCTCAAGAATCACATTTCTTGTTAAGAAGGGACTAAAACCTCATTTCGAGGAATACTGAGTCTACTTTCGTCTAAATTGCATCAAAACGTACCCGGTTGGCAAGAAGGACATGAGGACACACGTTCTCAGGTCTGGATTAGCATGCCAGCCCTAAAGAACCATTTAAGGTGTTAAGAATGCACGAAAGCATCATTTCGGTGCGTACTAAGTCAAAATTGCACCAAAACTTTCTTGGTTGGCAAGAAAGACATGAGCAAGCACTTTCTCATGTCTCGATATTAGCGTGCTAAGCTTAAGGAACCACTTGGGGCCTAAAGAATGCACGAAAACATCATTTCGGCGCACACGGAGTCTAATTTGATTAAAGTTGCACCAAAACGTTCCTGCTTGGCGAGGAAGACATGGGGAAGCACTTTGTCATATCTCGATAACCGTTCAAGCCCCGAAGAACCACTTTAGGTGCTAAGAATGCACGAATACGTCATTTCGGTGCATGCTCAGTCTAACTTGGTCCAAATTGCACGAAAACGCGCCCGAGTGGCAAGAAAGAGATGAGGAAGCACTCTCCAATGTCTCGATTAGCACGCTAGCCCTAAAGAACCACTTTAGGTGTTAAGAATGAACGAAAACATCATTTCGATGTGCACTCCAGACCATTTGGTTAAAGTTGCACCAAAATGTTATCGGTTGGCAAGAAAGACATGGGGAAGCACTTTCTTATGCTTGGATTAGCATTCTACCCCTAACGAAGCACATTTTGTGTTTAGAAGGCACGAAAACATCAGTTCCGCGTGTACTCAATCCAATTTCGTACAATTTCCACCAAAACGTACCCGGTTGGAAAGAAAGATGTGGGGAAACACTTTCTCATTCTTGGATTAGCATTCTCGCCCGCAAGAAGCACATGCTTTTGTTAAGAACGCATGAAAACATCATTCTGGTGGCTACTCAACCTAATTTCGTTTCAATTGCACCAAAACGTCCCTGGTTGGCAATAAAGACATGAGGAAGCACTTTCTCCTGTTTGGATTAGCGTTCTAGCCCAAATGAACCACTTTAGGTGTTAAGAACGCATGGAACGTCATTTCGGTGCACACTATGTAGTACTTGGTTAAAGATGCACCAAAACGTGCTCAGTTGGCAAGACGCACGTTCTCATGGTTGGATTAACGTTCTAGCCCTCAAGAAGCACATTTCGTGTTAAGAAAGGACTAAAACCTCATTTCGGGGCATACCCAGTCTACTTTCGTCTAAATTGCATCAAAACGTGCTCGGGTGGCAAGAAGGACATGAGGACGCATGTTCTCAGGTCTCAATTGGCGCGCCAGCCCTAAAGAACCACTTTAGGTGTTAAAAATGCACGAAAGCATCATTTCGGTGCGTACTCGGTCCAAATTGCACCAAAACTTTCTTGGTAGACAAGAAACACATGAGCAAGCACTTTCTCACGCCTCGATATTAGCGTGCTAACCCTAAGGAACCACTTGAGGACTAAAGAATGCACAAAAACGTCATTTCGGTGCACACGGAGTCCAATTCGATTAAAGTTGCACCAAAATGTTCCCGCTTGGCAAGGAATACATGGGGAAGCACTTTCTCATGTCTCGATAACCGTTCAAGCCCCGAAGAACCGCTTTAGGTGCTAAGATGCACGAATACGTCATTTCGGTGCATGCTCAGTCTAACTTGGTCCAAATGGCACCAAAACGCGCCCGATTGGCAAGAAAGAGATGAGGAAGCACTCTCCAATGTCTCGATTAGAACGCTAGCCCTAGAGAACTACTTTAGGTGTTAAGAATGAATTAAAACGTTATTTCGGTGCGCACCCCATTCCATTTGGTTAAAGTTGCACCAAAACGTTATCGGTTGGCAAGAAAGACATGGGGAAGCACTTTCTCATGCTTGGATTAGCATTCTAGCGCTAAAGAAGCACATTTCATGTTTAGGAGGCACGAAAACATCAGTTTGGTGCGTACTCAACCCAATTTCGTGCAATTTCCACCAAAACGTGCCCGGTTGGCAAGAAAGATGTGGGGAAGCACTTTCTCATTCTTGGATTAGCGTTCTCGCCCTCAAGAAGCACATGCTTTCGTTAAGGACGCACGAAAACATCATTTTAGTGTTAAGAATGCATGGAACGTCATTTCGGTGCACACTGTGTACAACTTGGTTAAAGATGCACCAAAACGTGCTCGGTTGGCAAGACACACGTTCTCATGCTTGGAGTAACGTTCTAGCCCTCAAGAGTGACATTTCGTGTTAAGAAGGGACTAAAACCTCATTTCAGAGAATACCCAGTCTAGTTTCGTCTAAATTGGATGAAAACGTGCCTGGTTCGCAAGAAGGAGATGAGTACGCACGTTCTCAGGTCTCGATTGATGTGCCAGTCCTAAAGAACCACTTTAGGTGTTCAGAATGCACGAAAGCATCATTTAGGTGCGTACTCGGTCCAAATTGCACCAAAACTTTCTTGGTTGGCAAGAAACACATGAGCAAGCACTTTCTCATGCCTCGATATTAGCGTGCTAACCCTAAGGAACCACTTGAGGACTAAAGAATGCACGAAAACGTCATTTCGGTGCACACGGAGTCCAATTCGATTAAAGTTGCACCAAAACGTTCCAGCTTAGCAAGGAAGACATGCTGAAGCACCTTCTCATGTCTCGATAACCGATCAATCCCCGAAGAACCACTTTAGGTGCTAAGAATGCACGAATACGTCATTTCGGTGCATGCTCAGTCTAACTTGGTCCAATTTGCACCAAAACGCAGCCCATTGGCAAGAAAGAGATGAGTAAGCACTCTCCAATGTCTTGATTAGCACGCTAGCCCTAAAGAACCACTTTAGGTGTTAAGAATGAACGAAAACGTCACTTCGGTGCGCACTCCGTACCATTTGGTTAAAGTTGCACCAAAACGTTATCGGTTGGCAAGAAAGACATGGGGAAGCACTTTCTCATGCTTGGATTAGCATTCTAGGTCTAGCGAAGCACATTTTATGTTTAGAAGGCACGAAAACATCAGTTCGGTGCGTACTCAATCCAATTTCGTGCAATTTCCACCAAAACGTGCCCGGTTGGCAAAAAATATTTGGGGAAGCAGTTTCTCATTCTTGGATTAGCGTTCTCGCCCTCAAGAAGCACATGCTTTTATTAAGAACGCACGAAAACATCAATCTGGTGCCTACTCAACCTAATTTCGTTTCAATTGCACCAAAACGTCCCCGGTTGGCAATAAAGACATGAGGAAGCACTTTCTCCTGTTTGGATTAGCGTTCTAGCCCAAATGAACCACTTTAGGTGTTAAGAAGGCATGGAATGTCATTTCGGTGCACACTGTGTACATCTTGGTTAAAGATGCACCAAAACGTGCTCAGTTGGCAAGACGCACGTTCTCATGGTTGGATTAACGTTCCAGCCTTCAAGAAGCACATTTCATGTTAAGAAAGGACTAAAACCTCATTTCGGGGCATACCTAGTCTACTTTCATCTAAATTGCGTCAAAACGTGCCCGATTGGCAAGAAGGACATGAGGACACACGTTCTCAGGTCTCGATTGGCGTGCCAGCCCTAAAGAACCACTTTAGGTTTTAAGAATGCACGAAAGCATCATTTTGGTGCGTACTCGGTCCAAATTGCACCAAAACTTTCTCGGTTGGCAAGAAAGACATGAGCAAGCACTTTCTCATGTCTCGATATTAGCGTGCTAAACCTAAGGAACCACTTGAGGCCTAAAGAATGCACGAAAACGTCATTTCGGTGCACACGGAGTCCAATTCGATTAAAGTTGCACCAAAACGTTCCCACTTGGTAAGGAAGACATGGGGAAGCACTTTCTCATGTCTCGATAACTGTTCAAGCCCCAAAGAACCACTTTAGGTGCTAAGAATGCACGAATACGTCATTTCGGTGCATGCTCAGTCTAACTTGGTCCAAATTGCACCAAAACGCGCACGATTGGCAAGAAAGAGATGAGGAACACTCTCCAATGTCTCGATTGGCACACTAGCCCTAAAGAACCACTTTAGGTGTTAAGAATGAACGAAAACGTCATTTCGATGCGCACTCCGTACTATTTGGTTAAAGTTGCACCAAAACATTATCGGTTGGCAAGAAAGACATGGGGAAGCACTTTCTCATGCTTGGATTAGCATTCTAGCCCTAAAGAAGCACATTTCGTGTTTAGAAGGCACGAAAACATCAGTTCGGTGCGTACTCATCCAATTTCGTGCAATTTTCACCAAAATGTGCCCGGTTGGCAAGAAAGATGTGGGGAAGCACTTTCTCATTCTTGGATTAGCGTTCTTGCCCTCAGGAAGCACATGCTTTTGTTAAGAACGCACGAAAACATCATTCCGGTGCATACTCAACCTAATTTCGTTTCAATTGCACTAAAACATCCCCGGTTGGCAATAAAGAGATGAGGAAGCACTTTCTCCTGTTTGGATTAGCGTTCAAGCCCAAATGAACCACTTTAGGTGTTAAGAATGCATGGAACGTCATTTCGGTGCACACTGTGTACAACTTGGTTAAAGATGCACCGAAACGTGCTCGGTTGGCAAGACTCACGTTCTCATGCTTGGATTAACATTCTAGCCCTCAAGAAGCACATTTTGTTTTAAGAAGGGACTAAAACCTCATTTTGGGGCATACCCAGTCTACTTTCGTCTAAATTGCATCAAAACGTGCTCGGTTGGCAAGAAGGACATGAGGACGCACGTTATCAGGTCTCGATTGGCATGCCAGCCCTAAAGAACCACTTTAGGTGTTAAGAATGCATGAAAGCATCATTTCAATGCGTACTCGGTCCAAATTGCTCCAAAACGTTCTTGGTTGGCAAGAAACACATGAGCAAGCACTTTCTCATGCCCCTCGATATTTGCATGCTAACCCTAAGGAACCACTTGAGGCCTGAAGAATGCACGAAAACGTCATTTCGGTGCACACAGATTCCAATTCGATGAAAGTTGCACCAAAACGTTCCCGATTGGCAAGGAAGACATGGGGAAGCACTTTCTCATGTCTCGATAACCGTTCAAGCCCCGAAGAACCACTTTAGGTGCTAAGAATGCACGAATACGTCGTTTCGGTGCATGCTCAGTCTAACTTGGTCCAAATTGCACCAAAACGCGCTCGATTGGCAAGAAAGAGATGAGGAAGCACTCTCCAATGTCTCGATTAGCACGCTAGCCCTAAAGAACCACTTTAGGTGTTAAGAATGAACGAAAACGTCATTTCGGTGCGCACTCCGTACCATTTGGTTAAAGTTGCACCAAAACGTTATCGGTTGGCAAGAAGGACATGGGGAAGCATTTTCTCATGCTTGGATTAGCATTCTAACCCTAAAGAAGCACATTTTGTGTTTAGAAGGCACGAAAACATCAGTTCGGTGCGTACTCAATCCAATTTCGTGCAATTTCCACCAAAACGTGCCCGGTTGGCAAGAAAGATGTGGGGAAGCACTTTCTCATTCTTGGATTAGCGTTCTCGCCCTCAAGAAGCACATGCTTTTGTTAAGAACGCACGAAAACATCATTCCGGTGCCTACTCAACCTAATTTCGTTTCTATTGCTCCAAAACATCCCCGGTTGGCAATAAAGACATGAGGAAGCACTTTCTCTTGTTTGGATTAGCGTTCTAGCCAAAATGAACCACTTTAGATGTTAAGAATGCATGGAACATCATTTCGGTGCACACTGTGTACAACTTGGTTAAAGATGCACCAAAACGTGCTCAGTTGGCAAGACGCACGTTCTCATGCTTGGATTAACGTTCTAGCCCTCAATTCCTTCTCTATTTTCTTTAGTTTAATTATGATTTTAGGGATTTTCTTGTTAAGCATGTTTAGCTAAACTTACAGCTAGGGCTAGGATGAAGCCCTAGTCATGCTACCTAATTTTCTTATGGATTGTTGAATTTCAATACATGTTTGTTCATAAATCTTGGATCTCTATTTAAATTGATTCTATTTGTGTGGCACCTTTGACTGATCACATTAGGTTAAATGCATCTAGATTATGTTGTGAAATTAAATAGGCTCGAAAGGATGATAATTTTAATAGGCAATAGGGAGATAGCCTAAGAACCTATCTTTGGGTGAAGGGATCATAGATTTGCACTGTGTACATTGTTTTGGATAGGTGGTCTATGTGTTTGACATCTTCATAGAACTTAATGACTCATGCATGGGTGATTGCCCTAGTTTATCTAGGAACATGCACGTTAACTTGCTAGGGTAGGCCCAATAAGCTCTTAGTACATGCATTAGGAAGGTATAACACCAAAAGGAAATAGCCAAAGCTTTTGGTAGTCAAACTTTATGAACATACATGTTATTGATTGGATGGATTCCATAAGAATGCAAGGTAGTGTGCTAGTGGTGTAATCTGAACCCTAGTGCTTTAATTATATTGATTTCTGTCTACGTTCTTGTGTGTTATTAGTTTCTAAAACAACTTTCAAAAGCCCCTAATTGTGTGTGTGAGTAGTGTTTGGTTTAATTGAAATTAGTTAGAGTAGTTATTTTTACATCAATACTCTTCTCTGAGGGATCGATCTCGTTATTTGCATGTCTTGCTACTTCGCGACTCGTGCACTTGCGAGCAAATTAGAGCTCTGATTTTAACACTTTATTTTGGCTTCCCTAATTGTGTGTGTGAGTAGTGTTTGGTTTAAATGGAATTAGTTAAGGTAGTAATCTACACATCAATACTCTTCTCTGAGGGATCGACCTCGTTATTTGCATGCTTTGCTACTTCGCGACTCGTGCACTTGCGAGTAAATTAGAGCTCTGATTCTAACACTTTATTTTGGCTCTAATAAAACATACAACAAGTTTTTGGCGCCGTTGCCGGGGAGGTGTTATTGGTGTTGATTACTAATTTAAATATTCCAATTAAGTCATTGTAAATAAGTTTTGTTTTTGTTTTTGGTTCTGTTTTAGAATTCTGATTTCTCTTTGTTCCTAGGAACAATGGAGGGATCAAGTTCCAAAGTCACTCCGATTACTCGTGAAGAAGTCGAGAGGATGATAAGTGGTAGTAGAGGACTACCTAGAATTACTCGGAGGCCCATTCGAAACACAGCCGAAGCTATGCCTGCAGCCGAGAATAAGGAAGGAGAAGTGGAGCTGGAGCAGTTGCAAGATGCAAGGCCGTTAAGTGAATTTTCTACCCCCACGTTCATGGTGCAGCCCACAAGCATAGCTTATCCCCAAGTGGAGGCCGAGCAATTTGAGATTCAAAGTGGGATGATCAAGCTACTACCTATTTTTTATGGCCATGAAGGAGAAGATCCGTACTTACACCTGAAGGAATTCCATGCAATTTGCAAAATTGGGAAGCTGAAGGGCTTAAGTATTGAGCAAAGGAAGTTAAGAATGTTCCCATTTTCTCTTAAAGAAAAAGCTAAGACTTGGCTGTATTCTTTGCAGATAGCATCAATTGACTCATGGGAGGATTTGGCATCCATGTTCTTAAAGAAGTTCTATCCAGCTAGCAAGACCATGACTATAAGGAAGCAAATTCTTGGATTCACTCAAACTGAGGAGGAAACATTTGGCGAGAGTTGGGAAAGATATCAAGAGCTTCTTAATTCATGTCCACATCATCGGTTCGCTCCATGGATGTTAATAGAGTACTTTTATGAAGGGCTACAAGAACAAGAGCGCATAATGATTGACATGACCTGTGGAGGAGCACTCAAAGAAAAGACTTTTGAAGAAGCATGGGCTTTGTTCGACACATTGGCTCTGAATTTCAAATTGGGAAGTAGAAAAAGAGAAGCAGAGAAAATGACCAAGGTGGAAACTGAAGTTGCTGAGCTTAAGCAAATGATGCAAGTGATGATGAGCAATCAATTCAAAGGGCAACCGCAGGAAATCGCCTATCTAAGTCATGAGCAAGTTGTAACTCAAGGGGGAAGTACCGAGAGGAGGCCAAGCACCATGTCCCATGCTGAACCAAGAAATACATACTTAGAAGATATGATGGCCACAATAGCTCAAAGTACAACTTCAATCTCCAAGAACACAGAATCATTCATGAGCAGAACTGAAGAGCAGTTGACTGAAACGGCGAAAGCTATCTCTAACCTAGAAACTCAATTGGAACAAGTGACTGCAACCTTGGACAAAGTGATCAAAGGAGAAGTTGACGCAATCACAACATTGAGAAGTGGGAAAGTGATAGATAACAAAGTGGGTGATGCTCAAAGGACAAAGGAGAATGAAGTGGATGACGGTGAGGATGACGTAGTCGAGATTCCAGACCCTAACCAAGCTAAAAGAGATGAAGAAAGGAAGTTAAAGGAAAAGGAAGAAGAAGAGAGGAAGGAGAGAGAGAAACGTGAAGCAGCTCAAGCTAGTAGGAGAGCTGTGGACATCTCACCTGTTCCCAGAGCTCCATTACCTTTTCCACAGCGGAAGAAGAAGCAAGTTAAGGATGAACAAGCAAAGGAGATCCTAGAGATGTTTAAGAAGGTAGAAATCAATATCCCTTTGCTTGATGCTATTGGTCAGATTCCTAAGTATGCTAAGTTCTTAAAGGAGTTGTGCACGCATAAGAGGAAATTTAAGGACCATGAACAAGTGGCTCTGAGTGAAGAAGTAAGTGCAGTCCTACTCAGGAAGTTGCCGCCCAAGCTGAAAGATCCGGGGAGCTTCACAATTCCGTGCCTAGTAGGGAATTACAAGATCGAAAAGGCAGTACTGGACTTGGGAGCAAGCATTAATCTAATGCCATACTCAGTTTTCAAAGAATTGGGTTTGGGAGAACTGAAGCCCACCAGTGTGACGTTGCAGCTCGCTGATCGCTCTGTAAAGGTTCCTAAGGGAGTCATGGAGGATGTACTTGTTAAGGTTGCTGATTTGATCATGCCGGCGGATTTTATTATTTTAGAAATGGAAGATGTGCCATCTAAAGGGAAAGAGCTACCAATCATCTTGGGAAGGCCATTCATGGCAACCGCAAACACCAAGATCGATGTGAGCACCGGAAGGCTCACTATGACAGTTTTGGGAGAAACGGTTGAGTTTGATGTTTTCGGCGCAATGCGATACCCTCGTGAGGAGGATGATTGCCTAAGAGTGGATATGGGTGATCCTTTAGTACAGGAAGTAATGGAATCCTCTCCGGACGATCCGATTGAAGAACCCACCTCCGAGGTGCTAATGGTGAGAGATGGTCAGCAGCCCATCTACAAAAGGAAATGGGAAGAACAGTTTGAAAGAATATCATGTCCAAATTCTACACTAGTTCCGTCCATAGATCAACCACCTACATTGGAATTGAAGCCGCTGCCAGAACATCTTAAATATGCATTTTTGGGTGAGAATGAGAATTTGCCGGTGATAATTGCATCAGATTTAAGCAAGGGCGAAGAGAAGAGACTACTGAGAGTGCTGAGAGCCAATCGACTGGCCTTGGGATGGACCATAGCCGATATCAAGGGGATCTCACCATCAATGTGCATGCATCGTATACTACTAGAGGAGGACTCTAAACCAACTCGTGACGCACAAAGACGACTAAACCCAACATTGAAGGAAGTGGTGCGTAAAGAGGTGCTCAAGCTATTGGATGTTGGAATCATCTTTCCGATAAGTGATTCGCAATGGGTTAGCCCTGTCCAAGTTGTGCCCAAGAAAAGTGGAATTACCGTTGTGAAGAACGATGCAAATGAGTTGGTTCCACAAAGAACACAGACTGGGTGGCGCGTGTGCATCGATTACAGGAAGCTGAACACTGCAACAAGGAAAGATCACTTTCCCTTGCCATTCATCGACCAAATGCTTGAGAGACTAGCAGGACACAGTCATTATTGTTTCTTGGATGGGTATAGCGGGTACAATCAAATCCCAATTGCACCCGAGGACCAAGAGAAGACGACCTTCACATGCCCCTTTGGTACATTTGCTTATCGGAGAATGCCGTTCGGATTGTGCAATGCTCCCGCTACATTTCAAAGGTGCATGATGTCTATTTTCTTTGACATGGTGGAGCGCATCATCGAGGTATTTATGGACGATTTCTCGGTTTTTGGGTCATCATTTGATTCATGCCTCGACAATTTAGAGAAAGTGCTACAAAGGTGTCAAGAAGCTAACCTAGTNGTGTCAAGAAGCCAACCTAGTGTTGAACTGGGAAAATGCCACTTTATGGTGCAACAAGGAATTGTTCTAGGGCACATCATCTCGAAGGATGGAATACAGGTGGACAAAGCAAAGATTGACGTGATAACGAAGTTGCCACCACCCTCAAGTGTGAAGGAGGTGAGGAGTTTTCTGGGACATGCAGGATTTTATAGAAGATTCATAAAGGATTTTTCCCAGATCTCAAGGCCTCTATGCAGGCTGCTGCAAAAGGAAGTCAGTTTTGAAATAGATGAGGAGTGTTTGAGTGCATTTAACAAGCTGAAAAAGTTACTCACCACTGCTCCAATCATCAGACCACCAGATTGGGATTTACCCTTTGAACTCATGTGCGATGCAAGCGATTATGCGATCGGAGCTGTGCTAGGACAGAGAGTCAACAAGTTGCCATATGTGATATATTATGCAAGTAGAACTCTCAATGATGCACAACTGAACTATTCCACAACTGAGAAAGAGATGTTGGCCGTGATCTTTGCCTTGGAAAAATTTCGAAGTTACCTGATAGGGTCCAAAATCACTATTTACACAGATCATGCAGCTCTCAAGTATTTATTGCACAAGAAAGATGCCAAGCCGAGGCTGATAAGATGGACCCTACTCTTTCAAGAATTTGACATAGAGATCAAAGACAAAAAGGGATGTGAGAATGTGGTTGCTGACCATTTGAGCAGATTAGTGAATGTGGAGCAAGCTGAAGAGGATACACTGCCTCTGAGAGAGTCATTCCCTGACGAGCAGCTGTTTATTATTGATGAAGAACTCCCTTGGTATGCTGATATAGCAAACTACTTAGCAAGTGGGGTGATGCCAGAGGAGCTAACAAGAGTGCAAAGGCAGAAGTTTCTGCATGATGCTAGGCAATATGTGTGGGATGACCCTTATTTGTTCAAGTTTGGAGCTGATCAACTCGTTCGTCGATGTGTACCCGAAAGTGAGCAGAGACATGTGATTGAAATGTGTCATGGAACTGAATGTGGAGGACATGGCGGAGCGACCAAAACAGCATAAAAGATTCTTCAATCAGGTTTTTTCTGGCCCTCTATTTTTCGAGATTGTCAAAGCTTTTACAAGACTTGTGATAGGTGCCAGAAAATGGGAAATATAATCAACGGAATCAGATGCCCTTGAACTACATACTTGAAGTGGAAATCTTTGATGTATGGGGAATAGATTTCATGGGACCATTTCCATCTTCATTTGGTTATGAGTACATACTGGTAGGAGTGGATTACGTATCCAAGTGGGTAGAAGCCATCGCCACAAGAACAAACGATGCAAGGGTTGTCCTCAGCTTTATCAAGAATCACATCTTCGCACGGTTTGGCACTCCAAGAGTGATAATTAGCGATGGTGGCACTCACTTCTGCAACAAGCTGTTTAGCCAATTAATGACGAAGTATGGAGTGCAGCACAAAGTGGCAACCCCATATCATCCACAGACCAATGGGCAAGTGGAAATCTCTAACCGTGAGATCAAGTTCATTCTGGAAAGGACTGTGAACTTGAACCGCAAGGACTGGTCTACCAAGCTAAATGATGCTTTATGGGCTTACCGTACGGTATACAAGACACCAATTGGGATGTCGCCCTATCGTTTGATTTATGGAAAAGCATGCCACTTGCCGGTTGAGCTTGAGCATAGAGCATTCTGGGCAATTAAGAGGCTGAACTTTGACCTTCAAAGCGCTGGGAACCAAAGGAAGTTACAACTTGGTGAATTGGAGGAGATTCGGCACTTTGCGTATGAAAATGCGAAGTTGTACAAGGAACGGACAAAGCGCTACCATGACAAGAAATTGGTACCGAAAGAGTTTGCTGTAGGCATGAAGGTCTTGCTCTTTAATTCCCGGTCACGACTGTTCCCTGGGAAGCTGCGTTCACGATGGACTGGGCCATACGAAGTGGTCAGGGTGTTTCCTTATGGAGCCGTAGAAATCAAGAACCTCCAACATGGGGCAACATTCACAGTAAATGGTCATCGCCTCAAGCCATATTTGGAGGCGGATGTGGATTTGGAGGAGGAGAACATCACATTTTAGTGGATGATCGTGTCTGGCTGAAGACGTAAAACTTAGCGCTACTAGGAGGCAACCCAAGCTTTGGAGGACATAACCAACCACATGGCACAAAGGTACGCTTCTGTTCTTGTAGTTGAAAGTTTTGTCTTTTCATTGCACTTCCCTTATTTAGTTGAGCATTGTAGGCATAGTTCTTTAAACATTGAGGACAATGTTTCAGTTAAGTTTGGGGGGAAAGGCTTTAATTTAGTGTTGAAAAAAAAAAAAAAGGTTTGTTTTAGAGTCCAAAACCCCTAAGATTCAATCCTAATTGCATTAGGGTTGCTCTTGTGGGTACTAAATTAAAAGGCAACTCCTTGAGTGTTGATTCAATTTCAATTTGGATTTAACTCTCAAAGGCTCTTGCAACATGTGTTTTTAAGGTTTTCCAACACTTGACATGATTGTATGGCTGTAGACTTGCATTGTTAGCCTTGCACGAGTTATCACTATTCATCTTGTGCATTTGATGTTGCATGTGTATTTTACAACTAAATGTGATCTATATTTCCTTTTTATGAACTTATGTAGTGATATGCATGTTAAGTAGCTTTTATACTTGTTAGAGTAGACTTATATGACCATGTGAGCTATTGAGCCTGTACTTCAATTCTTGAGTGCACACCATTCTAATCGTATTTTTGTCATTTAAGTCATTGTTTTGATCTCATTATTCATTCATTTGGTCATACACTTGAAATGCACACATTTTGAATCATTCTTGTTAGAACTTCTCGCTTATTCTTTTTGAAGCATATAGAGACTACATTGTGCCAAGGAGATGATCTTAGGCCATGTTTCTTTACCGTTTAGCCGGAAAGCCAACCACATTGTTTTACCGCTAGCTAGCCACTTTGAGCCTTAAATTAGCCTTTCCTTGTTACCACACACCCGTACTTAACCCTAAGTTTGGGGGAGTTACACCCCCTACCCCGTTTACCTTTATACTATGGTTTTTGGTTACATAAGAATTGGAGGGTGAAAAATAAGTGATTGTGCATGACTTGAAGCAAAAGAAAAGAAAAAGTGCTCAAAAAGACGATGCCGATGCCAAGAAAGAAAAAAAAAAGAAAAAAAAAAGAGAACAAGTCAACAAAAGAAGAAGTAAAAGGCCGGTGAAAAGCAGAGCTAAAAGTTCAAAATTCAAGTTATGAAGTGCAAATAAGCAAGGTATGCCCTAACTATGTTACAAATTCCATAGTACTAGCCATTGTGTCTGCCTTTCATTTCAATACCATAACCTAAACCTAAGCCTTCATTTCAACCCATAAAAGTCCTTTATGATCCGAGGTAAGGTGTAATCCTTGGTGTGGAGATTGAATAAGAGAGGAACATATGACTGATGATTCCGTTTCAAGTCATTGGCATTCATTCATGAGATCACATTCTTTCTATTTGTGCCTTATTTATTCAATGCTAATATGTGAACTTGCATGTATTATTGTCACATATACCTGAGAGCACACAATTTAACCCAATTTCTGAGTGCTTATTGCTGAGAGTATGCCTAGTGAGGATTGGAGTTAAATTTAACTTGTATATAACTTACCTTGACTGTTTATCTAACACATGGGTTGATTCAAAGGATAGTATAGAGGACAAGAGAGAAGTAAGGTATGCATTGTAGCTATCACTTGAATTCGATGAATAACTGATATATGTGCCTTGCTTGCGATAATTGATACTAGCTGCATACAAGAATTCATTTGTTGGGAAGAGTCGTTTTTAGAGTCAGTTTGAGTAATTGAGTGGACATAAACCAAAATAAGTATTTATAAACTTTTACTCTCAAGTTTCTTAATTTTTCACAAACTTTCCTTGAATTCCCCCAGTTTTAAAATCGCTTTCATAAAATCCACTAAAAACTCTGTTTTAAAAGTTCGCATCTGAAATCCGTTTTGAAAATTCTGATAAATTGATAAAACTAGTTAGCTCCCAAAATATTAAATAAGAACTGAAATTTTGTATCGACCAAGAATTATTTTGTAAATTACTTTGATAAGGAAATCTCTCACCCAACCGTTACCCACCAAACCTGCCGTACGCATGCATGGCCAATATCCTGTCGTACATGCGCAGGGCCTATAACCTGCCATACACATGCAGGGCCAATATCCTACCGTACATGTGCAGAGCCAGGGTCTGTCATACACATGCAGGGCCAACAACTGCCGTACGTGCACGCAGGGCCGCCCCCAAAGGGCAAGGCATCCCGACACACGGCCCAAAGCCTATATGTGTGCCGTGATGGGTCCCAAAGACCTATAAAATCTGAAATTTGCAGGGTACTGTGAAGGGTGGTTTGAAAATCCTTTTTCCTTAATTTCCCTTTTTACCCATAAAAATATATAACCTTTCCAAAACTGGGAAACCATCAACCAACAACTATAAAACCCTTTTTCGATAACCAAACCTTTAATATTTCAAAATGCGAGTAAACCAAGTACGTTTACTTGAGAAACCAAAACATTTCCAAAATCTAGCGAGTTGAATAAATTATCACGAAAAATAATTATCAAACATATCAAATCTATTTCCAAGCATAAATTCTCAAACCACGCTCAAAAATCGAATAATATTTCTCAGTTTATAAACTCAATTAAAACTCAAATATAAATACGAATTAAATCATAAAAATTCATAAAGAATTTATAAACAAGTTTAGGGAATGAAGTCCATTCACAGAGATAGCCTAGCCTTGGTCTCCGAATGGATCGTCCTTGGATTCGGGAGTGTCGCCTAACACGAGAACGACAATACGTTAGAATACTATTCAAATTACGATCGTAAAAACACGTGCACATTCTAGGCCTTACGCTCCAAAATTCTAAATTTAATTATAATCCGACTTAATTTCCTTCTCGACTCAAACCCACGCCACTAGCTTATTTTTGTCTGATAATTCTCCCTAATAACCTCCATTACTACAGAACTCGACCGAGGGTCATCCGGAGGTCGTTTCGACAACCAAAAAGCGTCCAATTTCGCCCCAAACTCACCATTTCTCCAATTTCCTTCCACCCAATTATTCTGAACCTCAATAGATCGTTCCTAGAGGTGAAAATCATGCCCAATTTCAATTAAATCACCACGAACACCTTAAATTTCTAGAAATCCCGAAATGGGCATAAGCACCAACGCTCAAACTTCCAATTTCCTCAATAATTTCCTAAATTTCTCGTTCCAAACTTCGATTAGAGGTTTCTAGTGACAGAAATTACCTAAAACACCTAACAATTTGATTCAATTTCAAACACCCATGCAAAACCCGAAATTAGCCTCAAACTCCCAAATTCAATCTCTCACAATTTCTCAAAATTGAACCACCAAACAATAAGGGAAAGAAAGCCCACAAGAAGAGGAGAAAAACCCACCTAAAATCAAGGAGATTGGTGCCAGAATCTGGCCGGAATTGATGAACAAGTGGCGGCTGGCTGGGGCTTTTCCGGTGTCGTTTCGCGTCGGGGGACGGCTGGCTGCCGTGGGGGAGCATCGAGGTGGCTGGCCGGCGGCTGGGGAGTGATTCTCGCTGCCTGGGGTCGCCGGAAATGGCTGGAGCTGGAAGCTCCAGTCGTGCACAGGTGAGAGAGATCGGGAGAGAGAGAAGAAAGAGGGCTGGGGCGTCGGGAGGTTGCTGGCCAGCGACTAGCGACGTCGCCGGTGGGTCTAGGTGGTCGGAGTGGCTGGGGGGGGTCGCGCAGGGGAAGAGAGAGAGTGGGTATCAGGCTGGCTGGGCTTCTCTTGCTGCCTGCGCATGGGGAAGGGGAAGAATAGGGAGAGAGGAATATTCCAGAATTTTCTGGAATATTTAATACCATTTCCTCAAAATTACAAGTTTACCCCTCACTTTGAACCTCTGTATTTCACAAATCGTAGCTCCAAACGACGCATGCTACGTGTCTACGAATTCGTAGAGTCGAGCTCTACACAACCATGTCAAAGTCAACTCTGAAATTTGGGTAATTCAAAAAGTCAACTTTGGGTCTCTTTTCACGTTCATAACTTTCTATCCGTGGCTCTAAATCACCCATGCCGCGTGTCAATGAACTCGTGAGCTCAAGACCTTCCTAACGGACCCAAGGTCAAAGCTAAGATCTTACTAGAACCAAAAGTCAACGTTGGGCCCTATTAACATTCACTTAGGAAGGTACGGGTCGTTACAGTTCAAGCTCACTCAATTGAAGTTTCCTATGGGTCCCTGCTTCATCTATGAAAAAATTGAATTGTTTTATGGCCCAAAATGCTCGATGTTCTAATTTCACAGGTAAATGACATGCTTTCCAAAAAATTAAACGGTAAGGAGATATTCCAATTGGGGTTTTAAAAGCAATTCTATAAGCCCATAACGCGTCAAGAAGTCACAAAGACCAATCTTTACGGGAAGGGTTGATGGTTTTTTCTCAGATGTGCTTAATTTTCCTATTAAAAATCTCAATTTGACCACTTGTTTGGGGATGGTG
The DNA here is from genome assembly GCA_003254885.1 of Purshia tridentata. Classification (NCBI taxonomy): domain Eukaryota; kingdom Viridiplantae; phylum Streptophyta; class Magnoliopsida; order Rosales; family Rosaceae; genus Purshia; species Purshia tridentata. The sequence continues at coordinate 6,426 of QANT01005860.1, read as the reverse complement.
GGGGTGGCAACTCGATGGGTGACGCCACAGCTTTTCATTAATTGCTCAAATGGCTTATTACAAAAATGTTTCCCACCGTCACTCATAATAGCACGTGGGGTCCCAAAACGAGTGAAAATATGGTCTTTCAAGAAACAGACCACGACCCTATGATCATTTGTTTTGCCAGCAATGGCCTCCACCCACTTGGAAACATAATCTACACCCACAAAGATATAAAGATTTCCAAAAGAATTAGGAAAAGGTCCCATAAAGTCAATTCCCCAAACATCAAAAATCTCAACAACAAGAATTGGGTTTAAAGGCATCATGTTCCTCTTAGATAGACTCTCTAATCTTTGACATCTCTCACAAGATTTATAATAAACATGAGAATCATAAAAAAAGGAAGGCCAATAAAAACTGCATTGAAGAATTTTGGCAGCGGTTTTCTTAGTATTAAAATGACCTCCACAAGCATGGTCATGACAAAAGGAAATGATGTTGATTTGCTCATGATTTGAAACACATTTTCTAATGATTTGATGAGAGCAATACTTAAACAAATAAGGATCATCCCAAAAATAATGCTTGACTCTAGCAAGAAATTTAAATTTGTCTTGTTTAGTCCAACGGGAGGGCATTTCATTAGTAACTAAAAAATTCACAATGTCCGCATACCAAGGTGCTTGAGAAATAAGTATGAGTTGCTCATCAGGAAATGTTTCAGTGATGGGAATAGACTCTTCACTTGACTCAACTATTAACCGTGAAAGGTGATCGGCCACCACATTTTCGGACCCTTTTTTGTCAAGAATTTCAAAGTCAAATTCTTGAAGCAATAAGATCCATCATATTAGGCGGGGTTTAGAATCTTTTTTAGACAAAATGTATTTTAAGGTCGCGTGATCAGAATAGACAATGACTTTAGTGCCTAAAAGATAAGACCTAAACTTGTCTAAAGCAAACACAACCGCCAAAAGTTCTTCTTCAATGGTAGAATAGTTGAGTTGGGCATCAGTGAGAGTCTTGCTTGCATAGCAAATGACATGGAGTAATCTACCTATCATTTGCCCCAAAACAACTCCTATGGCATAATCGGATGCATCACACACTATTTCAAAGGGTTGACTCCATTCGAGAGGGCAAATAATGGGGGTGGAGGTTAACAAAGACTTAAGTTTATCAAAGGCATGAACACAATTATCATCAAAGACAAATGAAGACTCTTTAGCAAGTAAATGACAAAAATGACGTGAAATTTTGCTAAAATCTTTGATGAATCTTCAATAAAAACCCGCATGTCCTAAGAATGATCTAATTTCTTTAACCGTCCGCGGAGGTGGAAGATTAGAAATTAAATCAACTTTAGCTTTGTCAACCTCTATCCCCATTGAAGAAATGGCATGTCCTAAGACAATACCCTTTTTGACCATGAAATGACATTTTTCCCAATTTAAAACAAGATTTTTTTTCTTTGCAACGGATTAAAACAAGGGAAAGGTGATGTAAACAATTATCAAAAGAGGATCCAAAAACAGAGAAGTCATCCATAAAAACTTTAAGGAAATGCTCTACCATGTCGAAAAAGATGGAAATCATGTACCTTTGAAAGGTGGCGGGTGCATTGCACAACCCAAAGGGCATACGACGATAAGCAAAGGTACCAAATGGACAAGTGAAGGTGGTCTTCTCTTGATCCTCAAGCACAATGGGAATTTGGTTATAACCAGAATAACCATCAAGAAAAAAATAATAAGCATGACCCGCTAACCTCACAAGCATTTGGTCAATGAAGGGAAGAGCAAAATGGTCTTTCCTTGTGACGGCATTCAATTTCCAATAGTCTATACACACATGCCAACCGGTTTGCACTCTTGTAGGAATTAATTCATTGTCCTCATTTTTTACAACAGTGATGCCAAATTTCTTTGGGACAACTTGGACAGCACTCACCCAATGAATATTGGAAATAGGATAAAAACCTCACTTCTCACTACTTCCTTCATGGCGGGATTCAAAAGTCTTTGGGGCTCACGAGAAGTTTTGGAATTGTACTCTAAGTGAATTCTATGCATGACAATGGATGGGGCAATACCTTTGATGTCAGCGATGGACCAACCTATGGCTTCTCTATGCTCCTTAAGAACTGTTACAAGCTTACCTTCTTCCTCATCATCTAAGTCGGAAGCTATGATTACAGGCAAGGTATTGGAAGACCCTAAAAACACATACTTGAGGTTTACAGGTAATGGTTTAAGATTAAGCTTGGATGGTTCAACGATGGAAGGAAATGGAGGATTTGTGGAGAGAGGCAGAGATTCCACTCTAGCTTTCCAAGTGTTGATATTCATGATGGGTGTGGAATCCAAAAGGGCATTGACTTCATCTATGGCTTCATCAAGATCAAAATCACAACCAAAATGGGCTAAGCAAGCTTCAAGTGGATCCTTAACACTTTCCCACTAGTTGTTCGATTAAACTAACCTCACAATTGTTATCCTCACCCTCTTGTGGTTGGTGACTTATATTAAAAATTTTATGATCCATAGTTAAATTTCCAAATGACAAATTCATGATCTCGTTTCAACAATTAATTTGAGCATTAGCGGTAGCAAGGAATGGACGTCCCAAAATTACTGGAATTTGATCACAAGCATTTGCTACGGGTTGGGTATCAAGCACAATGAAATCCACAAGAAAATAAAATTCATTCACTTTGACCAAGACATCTTCAATCATCCCCCTTGGAATTTTGACCGACCTATCCGCTAAAGAGCGAGTTGCCAACGTGGGTTTCATCTCTCCTTAGCCAAATTGCACATAAACGGAGTATGGTAAAAGGTTCACGCTGGCTCCTAAGTCTAACAATGCTCTTCTTATTTAATGAGTTCCTATTGTGTATGCAATGGTAGGATAACCGGGGTCCTTTTATTAATGGGGATTCGATGCTCAATAATGGAACTCACTTGTTCGGTGAAAAAGGCTTGGTTAGGAACGTTGGTCCTCCTTTTTATGGTGCAAAGGTCTTTCAAAAATTTGGCATAAGAAGGTACTTGTTAAATGGCATCTAAGAAGGGAATATTGATGTGAACTTGTTTAAACACTTCTAAGATGTCATTAAATTGAGAACCTTTCTTTGCTTTGACTAGCCTTTGAGGGAATGGGGTTTTTGGCTCGAAAGACTTGTTGGACTCATCAATCAAAGGTTCTTTTTCTTTAGATTTGACAACATGATCAACTTTAGGTTCCAATCCAATTGTTTCATTTTTTTCATTTTCATCATTCTTATCTTCCAAGTTGGGCATTTGAACCTTGTTATCAATTTGCCTACCCGACCTAAGGGTTGTGATGGATTTGACATGTTCTTGAGAATTTGAGGAACTAGATGCATCAACATGAAATTGATTCTTTGGATTAGGAACGGGTTGACTTAGGAATTTGCCCGTCTCTCTCTCACACCCACAATAGTAGCTAATTAACCAATTTGATGTTCTAGCTTTAAAATTGCTTGGGTGTTTTGTTGGTAGGAAGCTTTGACCTCAACAAAGGCTTAACTGGTTAATTGCATGAATTTTTGGAAAGTATCTTCCAAGGATGATGGTGAAACTTGTTGTAGGACAACATTTGGTAGAATGAGTGGTGGAGCTTGAGCAAATGATGGGTTATGAGGACGAAATGAATTTTGTGGCATTTGGTTTCCTCCTAAATTCATTTGGGGTTGATCGTGTATTCATGAGAAATTTGGGTGATTTCTCCAATTGGGAGGGTAATTTTCAGGAAAAAAAAAATTTTGATTGATGAATGGCCTCCTAAAATTGTTGAGAGCATTCGCATGCTCAACATTGCTCTCGAGGTAGTTATACAAATGAGGACAAGATTGAACACCATGCATTGGGTTAGAACAATGAGAACAAACTTCACTTTGGATTTGATTGGCGGAATTCCTAGTTTGACTCAAAGCTAACGCTTCTACCTTTCATGTTAAGATCTCAATTTTAAACCCTAAGTCTACATCACCTCAAATTTCATGCATCCCTCCATGCTTGGGTTCCTTCACATGACGATCATGTGGATTGGAGAAATCCCATTGTTGAGAATTTTCAAACAATTGTTCAAGAAAAACATAGGCTTGTTCTTCCCCAAAATTTAAAAACGCACCCCCATTCATTGACTCAACCATGTTTCGATTTATTTAAGTTAACCCATTATAAAAATATTGCACTAAACGCCAAATTTCAAAATCATGGTGTGGACACCTCAAAAGCAAATCTTTGAACCTCTCCCAACTCTCATAGAATTGATCATCCTCTTTTTGCCGAAAATCTGAAATGTCTCTCCTAAGTGCATTAGTTCTACACATTGGAAAAAATTTTGATAAAAACTTTTTTTTAAGCTGGTCCCAAGAAGTGATTGAACCAGGAGGTTGGGAATTCAACCATGCTTTCACTTTGTCTTTAATTGAAAATGGGAATAAACGGAGACGCACAGATTCATCGGGAAAATTTTGGTATCGGGAAGTCGAACAAATATCAATAAATTCCTTGACATGTGTGTATGAGTCCTCACGATCTAATCCATGAAATGAGGGCAAGAGTTGAATGATGTTGGGTTTTATTTCAAAATGAGTTGTGGTATTATGAAGTAGAACAATGCAAGATGGGGGGTTAGTTGCAACAGGGACAAAGAACTCCCTCAATGATCGAATTTCAACGTTATTCTCACCTATTATATTTACTAGTTCAATTCTTTTCTTTAGTCGTTTAAGTTTCTCCCTATTTCAAGATCGGACGGCTCTAAATTGATGTTTAAAGATTGCCGACCATGCATGCACTAGAAGGAATTAGAGAAAAGAATTTTGAAAAAAAATGCCTTTTTAAAGAAAAAAAAATTTTAAAAACATGACAAAGGTTATGGACAAATTAACAAACAACCAAAGCAAACACAACAAAAATAACATAATAAACTAACAAGAGTTAATCCAAACAACCAATTTAATTATCTTGAATTTAGCCTTGGGAATTTCTTTTTAGATAATCCTAATCTTTTTTAATCTCTAGACAACTTCCTCCTCTCTTTCAAAGTGAATTAGAGGCATACTGGTATAAAACTTTTGAAAACACAACCAAGCCAGTTCCAGAGGGGGTGGAGGAGTCGTAGTGGTCTCTCTTAAAACCCAGTCCCCTTTAAGATCCAAAGGAGGCAACCTTAAGGATACTTTCTAGATATTACATTTTCAAAAGGTACTCACCGGAGTATCCAATAGTTTACTCCTTCCAAGAGGGTCCTATGAGCTTCGTGAACCCTTTGGCCAATGTCTACTTGATTTTGTTAATTCAATTGAGCTTAGGATTAACAAATGCAAGAGATGATTAACCTAGGTGGGTAAGGACTTGGTGATTAAATCCAATCCTTATCTTGTTGGGGGTGAATGCCCTTATTAATTGATTATACAAGTATGCTAATTTTAAATGCAACAATTGAGAATGATATATGAATTTTAAATTGTATAAGCAAAGCACACACCAATCAAGAAAACTTAAAAGAAAAAGTTTAGAGTGTACTATTAGTGTGGTGACATTAGCCACAACACACTAAGAAAAGGGCAACCAAACTTTTTATGCTATCAATTCATTTCTTAATGACCCACACATTTTGACAACTTCTCCCCAATTCAAGTTACTAAAAGAAAACAAATACTAAGATAAATATCAAAACTAAATAATAAAAGGAGATAGGAAAATAAAACTAAAAATGAAAATAGATATAGGTGAGAAAAGAGAATAAAACAAATGGAAATAAAAATTATCTTATGTAAGGTTATAATGAACAAGGTGCACAAGACAACAATAAATAAGATCGAAACAATTTATACTAAACAAGAAAAATAAAATAAAATTATTGTAATTAAAGTTTTTTTTTTTAATTGGTAGAGCACTTAGACTAAAGGTNAAAGGTGAATAAAAGAAAAGAAAAAAAAAAGGCACCACAAGCTAAATAAGTAACTAAAAATAATAAAAACTTAAAAGGAAATAACAAAATATAAAAGATTTTTTTTCTTGTGTTCTTTTCTTTTTCTTTTTCTTTTTCTTGACACCAAAAGGAGAGAAGATGCCAGAAAGGGCAAAGAAAATTTTTTTTTTTCTTTTCACTATTTTTTTATTTTTTTGAAAAGCAAGATTAAAGGGAAACTAATGGAAGATTTAAACTAACTAAAGCCTAAACTAGAGCATCAAACATTCTCCGGTAACGGCGCCAAAATTTGTTGTAAAATTATTTAATTATTTATTCACAAGTAAACGAGTCTATAGTATAGACGGCACTTAACGAGGTCGATCCTCAAAAAATGTTATGTGAATTCTGTAACACCCCGCACCTTTCACAAGTGTTTTGAAAAGCTTTTTAAAGATTTATGCAAATATTTATAAACCCCCTAGTTAGAGATTG
>QANT01005858.1:0-33941 GCA_003254885.1 Purshia tridentata | reverse complement strand
TTTTTCTTTTTTACTGCAGGGCAAAAAGGGAAAAAAATGGAAAAAATTTGAGAGGGTGGTCAACTCAGCATCAATGGGTGGTCGGTATAGCCTGGGCCTAATTAATATTTTATTGTCACCCACATACTAATTCTCCCACAATACCAGTCAAACATTTTACTCAATCAACCTCACATTCATTCCAAAATACCCTAAGCACTAATCTTAAACTCTAATCCTTTATTTTTTATTTTTTATAACCCAAACAATAAAAGAAAATTGTTCCCATAGTCAACCTTGGTAGCATCGGCTGGCCTCCAACATAACTTAATTGGCAAGCAAGCTTTTCTACTGGTAGCAGTAGGATAACTCAAGAAAAATTCAGTTGACAATGAATAGTGAGGTCTACCATTTTCAATATGAGATATATTCTTGAAACCTTTTTTTNGAAACCTTTTTTTTTTTTTCGTGTAAAATGACTAAACAAAAACGTTGACAAACTATATTGAATAATATAAAACACGTGTGTTATTCTCTGTAAAATAATTTTAAAATAAGATCATTTAATCCAAAATTAATTTTTTTTTTTCGTGTAAAATGACTAAACAAAAACGTTGACAAACTATTATTCTCTGTAAAATCATTTTAAAATAAGATCATTTAATCCAAAATTAATTGACATATGAAAGTGTTTGCATCAAGGTTTATATTGGTCAGTGATCAAATGCTCAGTAAGGCGTGAGGTTATTAGAGAGATGAAGAGGTCAACAGACAACTATTGAAGCCATAATAGCCTGAATTCTTTTCTTTAATGTCCAAGATGACTTGAATTATTTCTTTGATGTCGAATATGACTTAAATTCTTTGGTGTAACATTCAGACTAATTGTGATGATTTGTTCTTTTTCTCTCTTTTTTCAGCCATTTGAGTTGAATTCTTCACTCATTTTCGGTGGTTGGACAATTTTCCAGTCTACCAAACAGAAACCAAGGACAAGAGATGGAAATTTGAGCAATAGAGTTCTCATATTTATGGTTGACCTCGAAAAACGAGGGTAGGTTCTTTCAAAGGTCCCCTACAACCATTGTTTTGGACCTTGTGGTAATGGAATTCCACTACTCCTAAACAAAAACCAAACAATGGATTTCAATGGGGGACTCAAAAGTCAAACAAGAGACCCCATTTTTCTATATCAAAAAATGCTTTTAGTGTTTGAGGGGCTTAATGAGACCCAAAGTCCAATGCTTAGTGCCTACCACCAACACATTTTAAAACTCAATGGAAGGTAGAGCTTTTGACTTTTAACACATACATGATATATCGATGCATAGCTTTAATCTTAATATTCCACCAACTGTCCCCCAATTTCAATTATTTAAGAAATAAAACCGGCACTATACGTTGAACCTAATCAATCAAATAAATAAAATACAATGGGACCCCACCTAATCTTTATGTGCAAGTCACCGCTGATTCGGTCCACCTTTGATTCAAAGCACCCACTAAAAACCTCTTCTTTTCTTTTCTTTTTTCAATTTTTGACTATTGGATGCCACTCTTTACCAATAGAGAATCACAGCTCACAAGTGGCAGACTCGATAAACCTTCCAAAACCAATTTAATAATTTCAGAATATATTCCCACCAAATAACAATTAATTAAATTAATTAAAAAAAGTAAATTATAATTAAGCAGAGTTTTGACAGATTTGGAGATTCTGCCACAATTATCCTACTAATTAAAAAAAAAAGAAAAATTTACATCCGACACCTCTCTGTCTCTCTTTCTCTCTTTCTCTCAGGTCTCAACTACTTCAACGTTGCTCTTTCATTTTTGGCTTTTTTCCACCCACTTTCCTCACGTTGACTCAAACACTAATCCCACTCCCCCACTCACGTTCTCCGGCGCGTGACGGTGCTCCCCCTCGTAAGTTACGATCAGCATCGCCGGATCGTCCGGGGCACGCTCCACGTGTTTCCTCGCTGGGCAACCCCTCACCGTACTGCACTTGTAATAACCCCTGAAAATGTAAAAAATGTTAGAACCAATTCTAACTGTTGGATCATATACCCTTCTGATTTCATATAGTGGACGTTTCAGATTCAAATTGAGTTTACCTTGGGTAGGGTGAGCCCTTGATCGGCTTCTGACCGTACTTTCTCCACGAGTATTCGTCCGGTGGAATATCGGCGATTTTCGAACTAATCGCTGGGACCCGAATCGTTTTCTTCACCCGATTTTTCCTGGATTTAGAAAAAAAAAAATTGTATTAATATTTAATAATTAATGTTTTACCGGCCAAAAAAATAATACTTTAGGTTTTAATTAAAAGAGAAAATTAACATAATATTTTGGAATCAGTCGTCAGTCAAATTTAAATAACCAAAGTCTTTTCCCATGCGCGGGAAAAGACAAAATAGTCCCCATTCAAGGTCGAAATATCTAGTATGCGCCGCTGGATAAAAGGGCGCATCTTATCAAATGTCAGTGTCAACGCGTGCCTATTGCCATTTAAATGACCCAACAACCTAACACGTTGACCCGAAACTCGGCCGGGTCCACCAACTATAGCTGAGTTGACTCGGACGATTCAATTCATTCCTTTGGATAATCAACTCTATCATCTCCGCGAGGTTAACTTAACATGGAACAGTAAACTAGAGTGCGCAGATAGTGAAGTTACCTTCTCTTGGAGCAATGGCACTTTCCGGAACCAGAAGCGGAACCGGAGCCAGAGAACTTGCACGAAACATCTTCGGAGTGGTCGTGTTCATGACACCTCTTCTTAAAAGGCGCCGTGGAGAGCGGTGGTTTACCGCCGGAGCCAGCCGGCGCCGGAGACAGGAAGAGCGACGATCCTTGCTTGCCGTTGGAGACGCTGCCGTCGCCGGTGATCGCCGACGACATGAACGATGAGCTTGAAGACACGCTGAAGCTGTCCTTGGTGAACTCGATCTCCGTACTCTTGAGGTTCGAGGAAGCGAGGATGTTATTATTCGGCTTCGTGAAATCGAGCGTCATGCAGTGCGGCTGAGAAGCTGCGATCGGAACCGGGGCTGGAGACGGAGACGGATGCGCGATTGCCGGAGAAGCGACCGGCGCCGGAGCTAGGCTGAGGATTTGTGAGGGTGGGAGAGGCAGAGAGGCGGAGGAAGAAGACGATGGGTTAGAAGATGGAGGCAAGTGGACCGGTCCGCGTCTGAACCGGGCGTGGCCGGTCCGGCTGAGGAGGGAGATGACCTTTTTGAACTTGGAGACGGTGTGGTCCGTGAGGTCCGTACAGTCCAAGCGAGCTGTTGTTGTTGATTGGTTGTTTGTTTGTTGGTGGTGGTTCTGTTGCGAGAGGAAGCGGATCAAGTGCTCCATGCTCTTCAAGCCTTGCGACGCAGCTTCCTGTATGGCCTTCTGGTCATCCATCTTGGGAAAGCTCATGAACTCCACCGCCATTGAAAAAGTAAGAAGGTTTAAAAAACAGAGATGAGGACGAGGACGAGGACGATCGAGCTCGAGCGAGGCTCAGGACGCCATGGGAGATCTCAGAGATGAAGAAGAGGAGGTTTGTGTGGTGTGGGGGTGTTGGTGTAGATATAAGGTAGCAGAGGTTTGATCCAACGGCTGATATGGGAGTCAAAATGATTATTTGATTGGACGACTGAGATTGGATTGAAGGTTTCTATGGATGACTGAGTGACTAAATAATAAAGAATTTCTAGACGCTGGGTGGTGTGTTCAACTGGTGGGTCCCATAATGGGAGAAAAATGGTCAGTGTGGGACAACTAGTTACTGGTTGTATTCTTTAATCGGATAAAAAGTTCTCGTGATTAGAAGAAAACAAAATGAAGGTTGACCAAACCAGAAGGGGTGAAAATGGTTAGAGTTCAAAGCCAACTTTGGTTAAAATAAATAAATAATTATTTAATTTCTACAAAAAATAATAATGTTATATGTATTAAATTCATTCTGGTAAAAAATTATTTAAATTAAAAATTATTTAGCCCAATTCAAATATTATCTTAGTTAAAAATCATTTAAATCGAAAATTATCTAGCTATACTCGTTTTAATATACAATTAACTTATTCAAAGTTAATTAAACAAATTTTAAATTAATAGATTTTTTATAAAAATTATCTTTAAATGAAGATCTAAAAAGATAAACGGTTTAAATTATAATTCACGTTGTTTAATGGCCCCAAAATAGCGATTAATGTCGTATTATTTTACTAACTAGTTAATTTTAACGCACTTCTAATCATATATAAATATATGTTGTTATCTTATTTGTTTTTAATAGATGAGATTAAGAATATGGCAAAATTGTGCTTGGTATTGTTGAGTTTTGTTCATACTTGATGCCAAAAAGTAGTTCAAGGTATGCAAACTAGGTGACTGTAAGTCCAACTTGGAAGACAAACCACTTAAAGATCTAAAAGCATCAATATGGTAGCGGGCAAAGCCTCTGTTAAACCTATTTAGGTTGGAGAGAATTTAACGGAGATTTGATAGACAAAGTAGTACATCCTATTTGTAGAGTACAAATTGGTATCACACTTTATGTGTTCCAACTACTTTTTAGTCATGCCTTCTTTATAGTTTCACTTAAAAATAACTATTTTTTGTAGTCTTTATTTAGTTTTAGATATTTTTGTCCAAGGTAAAATATGGTACAATGATCAAGTACACACAGCTGAAAATGTATTTTACTCAATATTATTGCATTACAAAAATAACTTGAAAGAATACTAAAGTATTATATCGAGTTTAGTACATAACTTGAGATTTAAGTATTGCTGAATTTAATTGTAGCTAGTGACATAATTTGTTAGGTCACTAAGTATGAATTTCAAATTATTATCAAGTTTAATTTTTTATTTGAGTTTCATGCGTCTCTAATGAAGCTTAAGAGGTTGATTCAAATAGTTAGAAATATCTATATATATGGTTCAAAAATGAATTGGGTGCTTTAAAAAGTTGGATGCTTCAAGTACCCAAAAAAAGGTCATACTTAAATTTGGTTGGACTCTTTAAATAGTGTAGGGATACATAGTTAGTGATACAATACCATGGTGACAATGCCAAGAGACTTTTACAATAAGCAATATGGGCAATGGGTTTTTCTAGAATTATTTCAATTGGTCTAATAAAAAAGGTGAAAAACAAAAATTCTAGTTGGATTGCCAAGTGGCATGGATTGGTGATTCTTGTCAATTGTTATCACAAAATATAGTAATTTACAAAACAATATTAGCAACCTAACTTAATTTTTGCAAATTTAGTACATTTTAACATTATTTATGTACCTATGTCACATCTTAACATATATTCATTTTGGATTGATCCCTCAGGACATTAGAAACTCATAATCTTTGTCTAGACTCTAATTACTATTTGGAGATTTTAGGACCACATATGTAAAGTCAAAAGAAAGAAACTTGGTTGTCTTTACTTTTTCGAAAGAGACTAAGGTTTTTTTGTGGTTTGAAATGGTAAAACAGTCAGACTTCAACCAACAATAATCATTTTATCACAATCAAATTAATTTGACCAAGAATTCAACGCACCTAAATAGTCTTCATGCCGCTATGTGAATGTGAAATGCCCGTTTTCATATAATTTACTTGTTATTTTTGGATGAGTGAATATCACTCCATTTTATTGGTTGACTGAATCAATGAATTGTAAGTGGCTTATGATTTCAGTCATAGTTTGTAATATTGGAAAATATAAAACACGTACGTACGTTTTTCGGTATCTATAGTGAAGGTTTCGATCATACACTATAATATTTTAAGATTTTTCATATTTGAGTTTTCTCTTAATATTTAATTGATATTTTTTTATGAAATGTAGAGTGTAATATGTTTATAATTGGAAAATACGTGGGAAATATATAAAAATATGTGTATGTTTGTCAAAAAACACGTATTTTTCTATATAATTGAAATTTGACATATAGAATAATTCTCGCTACAAGTTAATCTACTTTCGGCACGTCATTAAGTTAATACCACTATTAAATCCAAAAAAATGTCACAAATTAATCTCACCAAGAAGCGTTTATGATCTCCCATTTGACTTTGCATACCATTATTAAATCCAAAAATGAAATGCGACCTTTAAAAAGAATCATTTCATTGTGGGCATGGTTGATATGCATAAGGATTTGATTCTTTGCTAGAATCATTTGTGTGCATATAAAAACCCATTCGAATATATGATATCTTTTCAATATTTGATGCTCCTCACACTCCGAAAGATACCACCCAAAAAAATTTAAAAGTCAAATAAAAGGGGTCGTCTATAACATTATTATAAACAAGGTTTGGAGTACTTAAGCTTGTGAACGTAAATAACAAATATCAATTTTAAAAAGCATCCAACTAGCAACGTGACTTTGTAATATATATATATATAAAATTTATTTATCAGTCAATACATTACAGTTTTTTAATTAATTTTTTTTTTTATGTGTCTTCTCTTTCACACAATATTAAATATTGAAGGTCAACTAGCAACGTGACTTTGTAATATATATATATAATTTATTTATCAGTCAATACATTACAGTTTTTTAATTATTCTTTTTTTTTATATGTCTTCTCTTTCACACAATATTAAATATTGAAGGTTTTTGATTGATACAAGACATTAAACATGTTGCTTAAAATAAAGTTTGATTGTCGTGAAGCTCTATAATATGATTCATAGCATCTCGATAGCCGTTGAATTCTATATAGATCGGCATAATATAATTTTTGTAACAAATGTGACCACTTGTTTTTTTTTCTATTACCACTTCTTAAAGTATGATTCTTGTGGTAGTTTTTTTTTTTTTTCATTGACTTGAAAACAAATACAAAGATGGTAGGTCCAAGTCCAACACACAAATTCCAGGCTAGCCCAACACATAATACCAAAAAGGACAAAAACCAACAAAAGGGTAAACAGCACACTACAAAGATGGAAACAGAATAGGCCCAAAACAAAACAACAAAAGCCGAAAGCTATAATGGGTGGCAAATTCAAAATAGGAATTAGGCGAGGATAACCCCATCCGTTTATTATTTGTATTTAGTAAGTAGTGTTATATTTGTATTCATGTCAAGTAATTGTCAACTCAAATTCACTAACTCTGTACGAGACTTGACTCGTGTTATCTAATCATCTCAACAAATTACTAAATATCTAATATTCATGTATAGATACTTCTCTCTTACAGATGCGGAACAGATGTAGAAGAAGAGATTACACTTGCATTGAAACATAGTGCTATGTTTCATTTATTTTCATTTCTGCATTCCTTCTGTTTTTTCTTTTCGTATGAGAGAAGTTTATATTCATGCATTGTCAATTGCGTTGCCTCATATGCACCCAAATAACCTGCTCGTATGTGTTATTTGGTGCATGCATAGATTTGTCCTTCTAAACAAATTTTCGAGCTGAAAATTGAAAAATGAGTAGTGGGCTCCCAAAGTGGCCCAACTTCTCAAAGTCCAATCTCAAGGCCCATTGGGCTCAATACCAAGACACAACGACAGTTGCTCCAATTAATTACCAAAACAGCGACGTTTCATTTCTCTTCTCTTCCGAATCGACATTTCACCTACAGGTTAATGAGGTAACAGAGAAAAACGCAGGTTGCGTTAGATCCAAGGGACCAAACTCATTAACACGTACACAGACTGACACAGAGAGAGAAAGAGGGAGAGAGACGGCCCGGAGAGACTTCCATTAGCAACCAAGGAATACCAAAGCAATAAGATTTAAGATTACCCGCGACGGCTCAATAGATCGAAGCTGGTGCTATATCCAGGTACGCTTTTCTTCATTTCAGTTTGCGAATCAATCTCTTTTTGATGTTCTACGATTCATACTGTTTTCATTGTTAGGTTTTGTAGTGCATTAAGTTCTAGTCTTCTAGATCTTTCGAATCAGATTTCATCTTGATGTTCTGTTTGGTTGCCGGGAAATGAAATAGAGCAAAAATGCTGTTCTAATTGAAATTGAACCTAATAAGTTGGGCTTGGGAGCTGGCGTGTGCCTCATTTTTCTGAAATCAGCATGAAACTTTGAGTTTCAACTTTGATTTTTTTGTTAATTATCAGCACTATCTCAGCGACCAAACGAATGCTTATCCAATGTAATGGTGGTTGTGTTTAATTGTTGAGGGGCAGGATTTTAATGGTGATTGAGACGTGGTCGTGGTGATTTACGGGGAGTCATAGTGGGGAGCAAGAACGGAGTGGATCGGATGGACAAGAACAAGAGCCGTACCGATCTGCTGGCTGCAGGCCGAAAAAAGGTACACATAGCACACTGATTTCCGTAGTTCGGGTATTCTGTGACCAAGTAGAACATTTTTTTCATGTACCAATCATTCCATTTGCCACCCCTAATAAAATGTAACTTATCTAAGCTGTTTATTTTTATTAGGTTTTTCTAAATATGTTTTTTTTTTTCTGTAATGCCTATAGGTTTTTTCTTCCTTTTTCTGCTTTCACTTTCTTAAATTTAAATTTCATATAAAAACCAGACACTGAAAATGAGCTATTGGATTTTAATTTGGAGTCTTGTATATTTATCACCAGCTTCAACAATATCGTCAGAAGAAGGATACCAAAGGCAGTGGAAGCCAAGGAAAATCCACAAAAAAGTCTGGTAAATCAGAGCAGCATGAAGTTGATACTGATGCAGTCTCGACTGCAGGCAGTGGAAGCCATGAAAACTCCACAAAGAAGTCTGGTGAATCAGAGCAACATGAAGTTGATGCTGATGCAGTATTGACTGCAAGTAAACCTACAGCATTGCCTCAGGTCCCTGAAGGAGAAACGGAATCTCCTGTAGATTCTAATCCAGAAATCCTTAACTCATCAGAGTCGCATCTTGTGGAGAATTCTATAGCTTCTGACACTAACTTTGCTGCTATTGATCCCTCGGCAGTCCCCATTACACATGAGAGAAGTGTAGTTGAAACTGTAGTGGATCAAAATGCTGAATTACCATCACAGGACACGGGCGTGAGTAATTATGTTGACTTCTCTGTCCGGAATGAAGGGGAGAGTACTGGGACTGCTGATGCTGAGGTTACAAGAGTTATTTCATCGGACACTTCACATGTTTTGGATACTGGAGGGGAAGCCAAAGATGCCAATATTTCTTTACCGGTCGATGTTTCAGCCCAACCTGCTTCAGTTGATGTTACAGAGGGGATGCGTGTTACTGTTGAAACAGAGAGTTCGATTAGGGAAGAGGAGTCATTGTCTTCAATGGAGAATATTAATACATCCTTGATGCAGGAGAGGGAAGATCAAGTAACAGATGTAGGTTGTGCTCTTCTCCTTCTGTTATTTAATTTTAATTATATATTTCCTTTTATGGTTATTGGGGAAATTAACCAGGCAGATTAGGAAAACTGATGGGTTTGATGTATAATTAGAATCTCATTTGTTGCTGGGTAGGGGCAATGCAGGAAGCTGATGGTTCGGATGCAAAGCAGTCTAATTGTAGTCTTGAAGCAGAAGTGGAACTTGAAGGAGATAACAGGCTTTCTTTGTCTGAGCTCGATAGGAATGTTGAAACTTTCTCTGGTCTAGCTTCCTCTGTAGATGAGCAAACTGGTAAGGTGGATGAAGCATCTGTTTCAACTGGTGCAACCATGTCTGATGGACTTCCAGCATCTGCTTTAGCTTTACCTGAGGCAGATGCGTCTTCAGTTATTAGCGCTGATGTGACAAATCAGCAGAAACAGGAAGCTGTATCTGGTTCTTTTTATGAAGAGAAGTCAGAAGTGCAGTTAGGATCTGGTTTTGGGCAAGGTGGAGAAGAAAGTGTTCAAGTTGATGCAGAACATCGGGCAGTTGCGGAAGATTATAATAATCAACATATTGTGGATGACTGTAAAAGGCCTCTGGAAACCAATATGGTGAGTCCAGATAGAGGATGGACTGTGTCTCCTGTTGCAGATGTAAGATCAATCAGTCTCCCACATCTCACAGAAGTAATTAGGAGGCTTAGTGAAGAAGAGTTCCGGATTCTGCTTAAGTCAATTGAACCTGTTTCTAATACATTGCTGGGGACTACCAATTCGGAATTATTTGAGCGACTTAAAGAAGAATTGATTCTCACAAATTTCACAAAAGATACATTTCACTTGCAGCTCACACAACAGTCTGAGATGCAACTGGAGTTTGATTGCCAGCGTCATCAGTTGGTTGATGAAATATCTTTTCTCAGTGCTTCACTCAATGAAGTTCGTGAGAAGAATCAATGCCTTGCTGAAGAGCTTGCACAGTGCAGATGTGAACTCCTGGCTGTTGCTAGTGGGAGGGAGGAGTTTCAGAACCAATTTCATACTGCGAAGGCAGAGGTTGAAGAATTTTCTGCTAGAGCAACTGAGTTGCATACCAGCCTGGAAAGGTCACAGCTGGATTTGTTAAGACTGTCAACAGAATTAGCTGACTACAAGACGTTGGTGGCAGATTTACAGGTGGAAAATGATAATTTAAGTGGGACTTTAGCTTCAGTGGAAGAAGTTAGAACTAAACTTGTTCAGCAAAATGAGATTTATCTTCATGAGAAGGAGAAACTTGCAATAGAATTGGCTGAAAGTGAGAATCTAGTATCGGTTTTGCAGAAGGAGAAGGAGCATCTTTTCGGTGAGAATGAGAAACTTGCAATAGAATTGGCATTCAATAAGAATCTAGTATCGGCTTTGCAGGTAGAAAATGCCAACTTGAATGGGAGCATTGCTTTGGTTACAGAGGAGAGAAAGAAACTTGAGGAGGAGAAGGAGCATTCTGCTCATGAGAACAAGAGACTTTTATCCGAACTTCTTGTTCTTCAGGAGCGGTTATCTGCAGAATGTGGAGAACACATGAGGGTTGAGTTTGAACTAAAAGAAACAACAACACGCCTCGAACAACTCACCGAAGAAAATATTTTTCTTAGTATCAATCTGGACTCACTTAAGGCTAAGATGAGAGAGGTTGATGAGAGTGGAATTAAAATACCAGCTCCAGCCGGGGAAGTTGGGAATCAAGTTGAAATTTCAGAAGTACAGAGCAGGGGTCATGAAATTGCAACTGAAAATGAAAATCCTCACCAATTTCCAGGGAAGCAAGATCGTGAAGTTCCTGTTATTTTGTTGGAAAGTTCTTTGTCTGATGGCTGTGCAGGAGGCTCACCATTTGTGAATCTTGGCCAGGAAGTCTTTGATGATTCCTTTGGGTTTGTTGCACTCAAGGGAAACTTGGAGGAGGCAGATAAAATGTTGCATAAAATTGTAAAGGAAATTGAAGCCATCTGCTCATATTCAGCATCGTTGAGCCGCGCAGGTGATAAAATTTCTTCAGCTGGCGTGTCAAAACTGATTCAAGCCTTCGAGTCAAAATCGCATCTTGATGAACATGAGGTAGACGAACAAGGTTTAACTGAAAATAAATCCCCCGAAGATTCAATCGCGTCAGTAAGAGAGCAAGCTGGAAAATTAAGAGCAATATTTGAGCAGTTGCACCTGAATGCAGCAAATGCCAGTATACTGCTCAAGGAGGAGCAAGATGGTAGGAAAACTGCCGATGCCACATTTGGGGAGCTGAAGGATCAGTATGAAACCTTGGAGGAACATAGCAAGAATCTGGAAGCAAACAACATTGAGCTGGGGGTCCTATACGAAGTTCTGGAGAAACATCGGGGCAGCATTGAAGCAAAGAACAGTGAGCTTGTGGTTCTCTGCAATGCCTTAGAACTACAAGTTACTGGTCTTAAAGAAGAAAACGTTGAAGTTGGTAGAAAGCTACATGGGTATGAATCAAGAATTAGTCAATTGCAGACTAGATTGCATGATTTACATATGGGTTCAAATGACATGGTATCTCAGATCTCTAATCAATTAGACAATTTGCACAAGGAAGCAGTTGAGAGGGTTCTGATACTTGAGCGGTACTGGAATTCCACTCTTTCCCCGGTTGTTGAAGCAATTGGGAAGCTTGATGAGTCTCTTGGGAGTTTCACGACAACTGCATTAGTCTCTCATGATGGTTTGGACACAATTAGTCATTTTGTTGCTTCTATTTATGCTTCCCTCAGTGTTATTGAAGATCTGAAGGAGAAACTTGAAACTTCACGTACAGATCGTGAAGCAATTGCTATTTTATACAAAGAAGTGGATGAGAAATGTGTTGATCTTCATGGAAAGAATGAATTGGCCAATGATATGTTGCTTAAGCTGTATGGAAACCTTAGAAAACTTCTTACTGTTCTGCATGGGTCCATAGATGAAAGTGAGATGAACCTGCAAGATGAGAAGCCTCTTGATCCTCTAGATTACAGTAATTATGAAACTATCATGGAACAGCTGGAGAAATTTTTTAGTGAGAGGCTGCAACTTGAATCTGTTAACAAGAAGCTAAATTCAGAGTTGATGAATAGAGCAGAAGAATTTGAGGAACTCAAACAAAGATGCCTTGATTCAAGTACTATTCAGAAGCTATTAGAAGATGTTGAGGGTGTGCTAGAAGTGGAGCATGCTGAGATTCAAGTCGATAAAATGCCTGCTTCACGTTTGGAATCACTGATATCGTGTCTTGTTCAAAAATACAAGGAGGCTAATGTGCAGGCAGGCTTATCTAAAGATGGTTTTGGATCTAAGGTGATGGAGTTGAATTTAATGCAGGAAGAAATACAGCAGTTAAATGCCTTGTGTCTCCAGCATGAAAATGAAATAATTGTTCTCAGGGAGAGTTTACGTCAGGCGGAGGAATCTCTTCTTGTTGCTCGTTCTGAGTTACAGGAGAGAGTAAATGAATTTGAACAGTCAGAGCAACGGGTATCTTCCCTTAGAGAGAAGCTTAGCATTGCTGTCACCAAGGGGAAAGGCTTGATTGTACAGCGAGATGGTCTCATGCAGTCCCTTACTGAGAAATCTAGTGAACTAGAAAGGTTCTTGCAGGAGCTGCAATTGAAAGATGCCAGGCTTCTTGAGGTTGAAACAAAACTTAAGGCGTATTCAGAGGCAGGTGAGCGTGTGGAAGCTCTGGAATCTGAGCTTTCATACATCCGCAATTCGGCTACTGCATTAAGAGAATCATTCCTTCTCAAAGATTCTGTTCTTCAGAGAATAGAAGAGATTTTAGAGGACCTTGATCTGCCAGAGCATTTTCATTCAAGAGATGTTATTGAAAAGATTGATTGGCTAGCAAGATCAGCTACTGGTAATGATTTTCCTCTGACAGATTCAGACCAGAAGAGTTCTGCTGGAGGGGGTTCATACTCTGATGCGGGTTTTGTTGTTATGGATTCTTGGAAAGATGATGTACAGCCAAGTTCAGATTCCAGTGATGATTTGAAAAGAAAGTATGAGGAACTTCAAAGTAAGTTTTATGGGTTGGCCGAACAAAATGAAATGCTGGAACAATCCTTAATGGAAAGGAACAACTTAGTCCAGAGATGGGAGGAACTTTTGGACAGGATTGATATGCCATCACATCTGCGCTCCATGGAGCCAGAGGAAAGGATTGAGTGGTTAAGGAAAACACTTTCAGAGGCGCAGTGTGATAATATGACTCTCCAGCATAAGGTTGTTGACCTTGAAAACTCTTGTGTATCACTAACTGCTGATTTGGAAGCCTCATGGAAGAGAATATCGGACCTTGAGGCAGACATTCAAACATTTATTCACGAGAGAGATCATCTCTCTGAAAGATTGGAGACTCTGGTCAATGATCATGAGAAACTTTTAGCAAAGGCAGCTGAGTTTGAGTTTCATAATGAAAAGCTGCAGATGGAAGTTGCTGATTTGCAGGAGAATGTGGCCAAAATGTGTGGGAGTGAAAAGCAAATTTTCAGCATAGAAAGTGAAATAAGAAGATTGCAGAGTTTGGTTGCTGATGCATTGCAGGATCCTGGAACGAAGTACGAGTCTTCTGGTGGCAGTAGCATTGAGTGCTTGGAGGGGTTACTGAATAAGCTTTTAGAGAGTTATGCAATTCTTTCCTCTGGAAAACCTGTGTTTGGGGGTGCAGCTGATGGTCTCGGTACTGAAAATGCTGAAGCAGTGGTTAATGAAGCAAGAAGCATATGTACAGTTGATACTGGGGAATCAGAAATAGCTGTTTTGAAGAAAGAGTTGGAGGAAGTTCATCGTGAATTTTTGGATGTGAAGGAGGAGAGAGATGGATATGTGGAGAAGCAACAGTTTTTGGCTTGTGAATTAGAAGCACTAAATAAAAAAGTGAATGAGTTGCAAGGGCTCCTAAATCAGGAGGAGCAGAAGTCTGCTTCTGTCAGAGAGAAGTTAAATGTTGCAGTTAGAAAGGGGAAGTCATTGGTGCAACAACGTGACAGTCTGAAGCAAACTATTGATCAGATTAATTCTGAGGTGGAACGTTTGAGATCTGAGATCAAGATAGGGGAAGGCAAACTGGCAGAATATGAACAAATTTTCAGGGATTTGTCCACTTATCCTGAGAGGGTAGAAGCCTTAGAATCTGAGGGTGAATTCTTGAGGAACTGTTTGAAAGAAACTGAACACAATCTGCACGAGAAAGGAAATACTTTGAGCATGATTTTAAGTATTTTAGGCAACATTGATGTTGCAGATGATGTTAACTCTGGTGATCCAGTTGTGAAGTGTGAACAAATCTCGAAAATGTTATTTGATTTGCGTGCAGATTTGGTTTCTTCAGAACAAGAGGCCAGGAAGTCTAAGAGAGCAGCAGAGCTACTCCTAGCAGAATTGAATGAGGTTCAAGAGAGAAATGATGGTCTCCAGGAAGAGCTAGCAAAATCTGCTAGTGAACTTGCTATAATCTCCAGGGAAAGGGATCTTGCAGAGGCCGCCAAACTTGAAGCTCTTTTAAGTGTTGAAAAATTATCTACTGCTCACTCCGAGGAAAGAAAAAACAAATTTTCTGAATTTGCAGGATTAAAATCTGGTGTAGATCAACTCAGGAAGGGTTTCCATGATATTAACAATTTACTGACTGGTGTCTTTCACAAGGACTTTGAATTTATGCACAACCTGGAGTCTAGTTTTGACTTGTGTCTTAAATCAAGCAGTGGTGCTAACATGGTTGATGTGCCCCCTTTTACTGCAACTGGTGGATTCGTAACGAGCAAATCAGATAAGGTGTTTTTACTATGTGCATGTGTGGCTTGTTAAAGGGCATTTTCTACCAATTCTAGGTTCTTTGGCTAGCAAATATTTTGTTGCATCACTACTAGTAAACTTCATTTGAAGAAAAGTATGGTTTAGTCCACTGCACTAAGCAGGTTAGAGAATGAATCATTTCTAGTGTGGAATTATGATTATAGAAGAATTCGTTGAGTATATTAGTACTTTGATCTCTTCTATAATGCCAACTCCTAATTAAAAATTGATTTCACATCACTTGCTATCCAAAGTTTGGATTTATTTTGGCTCCTCCATTATTATTCTTACCATTATCACTTGTAACTGCTATTTTTATTATCATAATTATTGTTTATACTATTAGTCTTTTTTCGAAATTATTATACTATTATTCTCTGACAATTTTAGTTATTATATTTGATCGGAAGCATTGTTCTCTTGTATAAGCATAATTTATACAATTTATAGCACATATTTCATTTTTCATATCTTCTAACTTGAATTCCCTGTTCAGGAGAACTTTATTTCGATGAATTCTTGGTCAGACTCCAACATGCATGGCCATTTTGATGACAATTTTGTAATTGAAACATTTAGTTACGTAAGGCATTATATGCAAGAACTCATGATGGAGATTGGCGCTCTTAAAGAAAAACTAGATGAACACTCAACCTCATTTCATGAAAAATCCATCAGTGTATCTAAATTGATGGCAATTGTTTGTGGAGAAATTACTTCCAAAAATGAGTCATTTGAATCCTTGAAGAGAAACTTTTCACGTATGGAACTTGTTGAAAAGGAAAAGGACAAGGAACTTCTTGTCTTGCGGAGAAATCTTGTCTTGCTCTTTGAAGCATGCACTAGTTCAGTTATGGAAATGGACAGAAGAAAAGCCGGATTGGTGGGAAATAGTTGGGCTTTTGGAGATTTGGGGATGAGACTGAAATCAGCAGAATTTCCTGTGGAAGGACTTTCTTTGACTGGAGAGGATCAGTTTTGCTCTGAGGAATGTGTCAGGAATATGACAGACAGGCTGTTGTCGACTGTGAGTGATTTTGTGATTCTGACAGATGAAATCATGGAAGTTAGCCAAAAGGAAATGAAGATTACCATTTCAAAGTTGCAGAAAGAGCTTCAGGAGAAGGACATTCAGAAGGAAAGGATTTGCATGGAGCTTGTAAGTCAAATCAAGGAAGCTGAAGCAGCTGCAACGAGTTATTCAATGGATCTTCAATCTTCAAAATCGTTGGTGCAAGATTTGGAGAAACAGGTGGAAGTGATGAAGGGTGAACGTAACCTACTGGATCAGAGAATAAAGGAGCTAGAAGATGGCCATGCCACCTCTACTGAGTTACAAGACAGGGTCAGATCACTGACTGATGTGATTGCTTCCAAAGACCAAGGTCAGTTTTTCATGGACATTGGATCCTCACCTTTATATCTTCTATAATTTCAAATGTTGATCTTTCTGGTTAAATTTTAAATTGTTATTTTAGATGATCAGTAATTATGAAATTTGCTTGTGATTACAGAAATTGAGGACCTAATGCAAGCACTTGATGAGGAAGAGGTGCAGATTCAAGGTCTCACTTACAAGATTAAGGAGCTGGAAAAGATTGTGGAACAAAAGAACCTAGATCTGGAGAACCTTGAAGCTTCTCGTGGAAAGGTCATTAAAAAACTTTCCATCACTGTGAGTAAGTTTGATGAGCTACATCATCTATCTGCAAACCTCCTTGCTGAGGTTGAAAAGCTCCAATCACAATTGCAAGATCGAGATGCCGAAATATCTTTCTTAAGGCAAGAGGTCACTAGGTGCACCAATGATGTTCTTGTTGCATCACAAATCAGCAACAAGAGAAATTCAGATGAGATTCTTGAGTTATTAACATGGTTTGATATGAATATTGCTCGGGTTGGGGTGCACAGTGCAAATATTGAGGATAAGAACAATGATCATGTCTCTGAACACAAGGAAATGTTTAAGAAAAAGATTGATTCTTTTATATCAGAATTGGGGGATCTGCGAGCTTTGGCTCAAAGCAAGGATACATTATTGCAATTAGAAAGGAGTAAGGTAGAAGAATTAGCACGCAAGGGAGAAACTCTTGAGAAGTCATTGCATGAGAAGGAATCACGACTAAATTTGCTTGAAGGTGTGGGAGATTCTGGCAGGGAAACTAGCAGGACCTCTGAAATTCTTGAAGCTGACCCTGCGGTGAGATATTTTTGTTTGTTATTTACTTACATGTTTATGCCTACGTCGTTTTAACTGTTGGATTTTTATCCGATGACTTAGAAATTTAGAATATGGTATGTGTCATATTAAAATACTCTAACATCATGTCTGACCACTCCTCTAGCATTAGTAGCATCCTTTATAGTATATTTGCTTTTAAACTTTTGTATTGAACGTTGGAGTTTTATTCACATGTCATTGTAATGTCATTAAGTACTCTATGTTCTTGATTTTGTATAGGTAAACAAATGGGCCGTTGCACCTCAAGTCCGCAGTTTGCGCAAAGGCAATAATGATCAAGTTGCAATTGCCATAGATATGGATCCTGGGAGCACTAGTAGGTTGGAAGATGAAGAGGATGATAAAGGTGATCCTATACCAATATAGTTGCTGTCCTCTTTTACTGTTTTGTTCCCCTAGTATACCAAGTCAGATAAGTCACTGAAGTCACTTCTTACTTGGCTTTGAACTTTTTTTGTTTTTTGCGCTGTAGTTCATGGTTTTAAGTCACTCACTACATCAAGAATTGTTCCAAGATTTACAAGACCTGTGACGGACATGATTGATGGCCTTTGGTAGGCATATCCAATTCTTTCTTTCTAGTATTTTGATTTGAAACTTAGCTAAATTTTGTGAATGAGCTAAATCTTCTTGTACAATCTGCCAGGGTTTCTTGTGATCGGACTCTAATGCGAAAACCTGCTTTACGGCTTGGTATTATGATTTATTGGGCCATACTGCATGCGCTTCTTGCTACGCTTGCCATTTAAAAGCCAAAGTGGCTGGAGATTTCTTTTTTTCAGGTGGTTGATTTTATGGATATGCTTCTTTAGTTGCTGATTTCTTTTCTTTCCCTACTATCAGCAGTTTTTAAATACTTTTGAATTTCAAAGCTTATGTGTCCCATTTCCTTGTGTTGCAGGTTCACATTTGGTTTAAGTGCAATATGGGCTTGGGTTCCCGAATACGGTTATGTTTTTATTGGGTATTAAATTGGAAGCATAATCTGCAATTTTTTTTCTCCTTCCTAGTCTCCTAGATGTGGTTAGATTGATTTATTATTTTGCTCAGCCAAGCAACTCAGGTTCCCGTTTTTCACCTTAATGAATCTCAGAAGCTTGGTTGCATCTAATAAGAAAAAAATTTCCATCATAGGGAAGATCGTAGATCATTTATTTACTCAAAACCCAACCGAAGGTTGTACATCATAGCTGTTATTATTATAGGTTTTCTCTATAAAAATTAGAGAGAATTTAGTTGTAACAAAAGCTCCAATGTAGTGCTTTGATGGTATTTCGTATGTATAAGTCAGGCATATATTAATGCTTTGACTCGGTTTTCTGCAAGCAGATCTTGTACATTTCTACATGTTCCTTTTGTTAGTCAAATCTGTTTCTGCAATTGTGTTGGTTGAACACTTGAAATTGGTTTTTAATCCCCTTGAATATTGACCATGTTAAATTCCTAGAATTTGGTCTCTGTTTTTTACCCAAAAAAAACTGTAATTATCGTCTTTTGAATACATGACTTGCAACAGGTGCTGGATTATATGGGTGTTGATGAAATTCTAAATCGTTAAAAAACATGGTCTTAATGAAATGCAATAATGCCTTGAACACCGGACATGGTTGATGATGTTGGTTGCATCCATGCCTAGAATTCGTGGTTGAATTATTGGATATGTGAAGTTGAACTTGTTGTGGAGGAAAGAAGTGTGTTAATTTGTCAAACACATAGATCACGTACAGTTACAGACACACCCTTACACAGAGACAATGGTTTTGAGGATGGTGAATATTAAAGATGACACGATATTGATAAGAAATCAATGGCCACAGATGTAGTTACTTACTACGCCTGCTACATGGACAAGGCATACGGGGGGGTATTGTTGAAATTTAGAAGCAGTGATTGATTTACACGAAGTCTTTAAAATTGCCTTTGGGATTCTCTTGAAACCTTTCTATCCTAAAGTGCTTTAGCTCCACTCCTTTGGCCTCCCCACTCAGCGCAAGGTCAGCCAAGATCCGACCCACCACTGGCGACATCTTGAACCCGTGACCCGAAAACCCGCCACCCACCACCACATCCTTCCCAAACTCCCCTCCCAAGAAATCAATCACAAAATCTTCATCTGGGGTCATGGAGTACATGCACAACTGAGTGGCCACTGGCCCACCCGAGTCAACCAAGCCCGAGAACCTCCCCTCTATCCACTCCTTCAACGGAGCCAACGGGTTTCCGGGGCCCCACGGCCTCTTATCCGGGTCACACGCGTACCCGCCATGCACAGCAATCTTGATCAGGCCCGGGTACTCCAAAGAGGGTGTCCCATAGATGTAGGGGTGTCCCGAGCTAGCAAAGGTTGGGAAGTCACCTCCAATGGCGAAGTCAGCCTCATGCCCCTCCTTTATCCTCCAGTAACACACTGTGGTCTCCAGTGGCTGAATAGGCAGTTCAACCCCAGCAACCGTTTTAACTAACTTCTTGGTCCAAGCCCCAACCGTCACCACACACTTCTTCCCCCAAAACCTCTCACCAGTTTCTGTATAAACCCAAATGCCTCCTTTAGCCCCATCTCTCTGAATGTCCTTCACTTCCATGTTGTCCCTCAAAACGGCGCCGTTTTGCAGCGCTAGCGTCTGGAACATGGACACGGCCTTGGTGGGCTTGATGACCCCACCGTGCTCGGTGGTGAGGCCCATCCAGTCGTCGGGTATGCGGACCAGACCCGAGAACTCTTGCTCCACTTGTTGGCTGTCGAGGACCCGGTGGGGGAGGGAGTTGGTGCGACAGCTGGCAACAATGGCCTGGAGGACTTTGTCATGGGCGGGGCCCATGTCGAACTGGCGGGCCTTGAAGTAGACGTTGTAACCAATCTCGGATTGGGCCTGCTGCCAGAGCGAGTAGGACTCGAGGACGAGGGGGGCGTAGTAGTCCTCCGGGTAGGTGGCGCGTATGGTGCGGGACTCGCCGTGGGAGGAGCCGCGGTGGTGGAGGAAGTCGAACTGCTCCAGCAAGAGAGTCTTCTGCCCGCGCTTCGCCGTCTGGTAGGCGGTGGAGCTTCCGATGATGCCCGCGCCGACTACAATCACGTCGTACTCGTCGCCGGAATATTCCATCTCGCTCTCTGCTCTGCTCTAAGAAGAAGAAGAAGACAGAGAAAGGCAGTTGAGAGCTGCTACTTGCGCTTTGGATCTCTGACTTGTGAGTGTGAGTGATCGCTCGTTTTTAACGTGGGATTTCTTGAAAACCACCAACTTTTTGTTGTGAATTTCACAATTGCCACTGGTTGATTTTTACAAGCACCACTTAGCATGTTGTAGTTTGTTGCTTGTAGTTTAGTGCCAAGTTGTGAATTGAAGTTAGTTTAATTGGTGGAGAATAAAAACTCCTCTTGCGTAACTCGCTTCTTTTGGTAATAAAAACAAAAAGTTAAGTGGTAAGGTCGTAAAGAATAGCAGACATCTGTATAACATGCAGACATATGAAAAAAGCTATAAATCATGTATACTACTAGTCTACTAAGCTTGTGGCCTGTAGTTTAGTGGTAAGGTTGTAAAAGATTCTACGTTGCGGAACAACTTAATTTTGGGTGAAAATGTGAAAGATCTAGAATGGCAGACATATGAATTAAACAAGCTATAAATCGTCTATAGTATTAGTATAGTATAAAAAAATGGTGAATCCGTCAATCTAACCGTGAAAAATGCATTCTTATATTAATAAATGTCCGCATCATAATAATTTCTAAAATAATCTATCTATTAACCACTTTTTTGGTCCATACAATTTAAAGATTCACTTTTGGTTAAATTCAACTTTCATAATAATAGTTTAAAGATTCAGGACGATATAGTTAGGTTTTTATCTACATATATCTTTTTAATTAATATGAATCTTAAATATATATCAAGTCTCTTTAATTGTGTAAAATTTATACCCTAATAGTAAATATATCATGTTAATATTTAAGAGAAATGACATGTAGTATGGGTAGATTCTTATTTTGTTTTTTATAAAAGGTAAAAGTGTTGTGAATGATTAACCCAATGCCCTTTCACACAATTGATGAAGAAAATGTTACATGACTTTAGCAATCTGGAAGGATTGTAGCCCTCCTTTGATATATCTGTTGAAGTTGACGCATGGCCAATAGCAGATATATAAGAGTTTGCACTTTGCATCTCAGCTTGCATAAGACAATGTTATGCGCTCATTTTGTTGCATGTATCGTGTAATCAAGATTCTAAATCTATATCTTAATAATTTCTTAATAACTTAATGCGAGTTCTGAGATAAGAAAGATAGAAGCATCCATCGTACTTCACATCACTTTTGGTGTATACATTGAATATAAAACATGATTTTTTATTCCCAAACCATGGAAATCAAATTAAAATAAGAATAAATCAGTATATTCTTTCTTATCTCAACTTTGATTAGTGGAAATATATATTAAACATTTCTTGCATGGGAAAGAAGTCTTCATACTTAAGCTCTTAAGGTGTGAAGAGAGAGAGGATTATACAACATGGACATGGATAGGTACATCTTACATGACAATACATTTTGAAAATTTAGGTCTAAATAGTTATATTTTTATAATATATATCCAAAGTATTATGTTTATGTCATTTAAATTCAAACTATTTTAACTTTGTGAATTTTGAGTCTCTTTCCTCAATTAAAACTTTCTAAAATTGTTTGGCAAAAATAATTTTAAATCTGAAGAAAGATACAAGTTTACAAGTATACCATAACAGAAGTAATATTTTATTTTACTTTAAGATTATGTACTGTCATAAATAAGCAGATGGTATCTCCAAAATAAATTTAATTATATGGTAATTCATTCATACCCACATTAAATTAATATTGTAGTTATGCTCTATAGGTTTTGCAAAAAGTAGACATAATTAATTATGTATGCATATATGCACACTTATTGAGAAAATGACCTAATATTGATCACTATGTGTGTTCGATAATAAACAAGTATATAATTAATGCATGTGGAGTGAACAGTAGCCAATGAGAAGATTAAATTTTTAATGAAATGATATCATGAAGATCGAGTGAACAAACACCAGATCGACCTTTCCTTCTTTTATAATATTCCATGTGCGCTGCAGAGTGTTGTACTATTTAAAATTCAACCTAGCTTGAAAAAGTGACTTAATTGGTGTCACGCCAAGCATTGACAGCCGCTGAAGAACGAAGAGCTTTAATCGTCCCATAATGTGTGGTTGGTACTAATTTGCCTATTTTGTTGAGGAATATTTTGTTCTCTTCTGTCACCATCCATTATCTCATGCTCTACAACACTACATGCACAACCACTTTCTTTTCTAATGACTTCACTATGTCTGCTTAAAAAAAAGAAAAGCCAGTTTTCATTATCATATATATATATATATGGGTGGTCCTGGTTTACATGATTTGTATTGATACTCAAAAGAGTGCATGATCGAGTAATGAAAGTGTGCCCGATGAAAAGGAACAGAATGGTAGATTCCTAACATTTTCTATTATGTGTGGGGTCTAATTCGAGTAAAACTAAAACTTCGATCTCTATCAAGACAAGTCATTAGTCATGTATTGTAAAACAATCATAGTGTGTCACTTGCACATTTTGAAAGATGGAAAGGCAACTTTTTGGGAAGTAGATGACATGAGTTCAACTAATTCTACAATTATATATGGATCCATGGATACTGCTTTGGACTCTCACAAGATTAAGTGTGAAACTCAATCACATAGTGTAGAACAAGCTTAAATATACAAAATTTTTACCATTTTTCTCAATGAATAACATATACCTCTGTGTTTGAAATGAAGTAAATGATCAAAAAATAATATGAAGATGATTTAAAACTTTCATTCTGCAACTTAGAAGGTGCAGTTGTCTACATAGACTAGCTTGTCTCCTAATTGACAGTGACACAACCATGTGTTGATGATCAAGTCTTCTTGTTGGGCTCAAAGACATATTTTGTGATTGAATCTTTGATGGATAACAATCCAGGGAACTTCCCCTTCAGCTTTGAAGCATCCAATTCATTGTTGCTCCTTTGTGCTACAATCACCTTGGCTTGTTCTTCCAGGTCAAAATTTTGCCACTTGAATTGTGGGTCAATGTAGTCCCTGTACATCTCTAGGATCTCATTGTGGCTTATGACTCCTGGATTGGTGAAGTTCCATATTCCTCTGCAGTCCCTCCTGGCCATGTCTATGGAGATGGGCAGGAGCTCATCCAGCACTGTCATGCTATTGGGTATGTTAACCACCTTGTTGTACCTTGAGATCTTTGTGATGAAATTTCTTGGGTTGCTGAGGTCTGATGATATTGGCATTCTAACTCTCAGTGTGCAGACATTATCATATTCCTTTATGAGCTCCTCCACCTGCACATTTAACCATGTCCTTTGTGATATTATATTCTTGAAGATCTGTATGTGATGCAATTAGAAAGAGCTCAGCTCCTCAGTCTAGATCACTAGTTGCTCATCACACAACCAGTGGAATTGTACATAGTAGCAATAGAGGGACGACATTAGCTGACCATATTATATGTGGACATGTCATGTGTTTATTGAAAATTGGTCATCATAATCAACGTAATACGTGAACCCCATTTTCCATATAATATGATGAGTCAATTTGCGGTCAAGAAATATACATTTAGCATGATTCAATTGTATATAAATAGTTTTAGAATGAAGCTAGTATATTGGCTGCCATGAGAGAACACTCTCTCCTTGAGCATATATATTATGTTTTTTCATAGGATTTGCATGGCCATGTATAGAGGAGGAAGGAGCCAAACCTTGAAGCATGACCAATACTTGAATTATTAACCAAAATAAGAAGAAAATAAAGTCTGAAATTGTTACCATGGCTTTGGTCTTGGAATAGAAGGAACCAGTGAAATTAGGCTTGTCCTCCTCTTTGAATCCAATACCCGATCCAAGGGGATGTTCTTTGTCATACTCAAATATGCAGCCAGTTGCAAAGTTCATCATTAATAGACCTTTTTCCTTGCAAACATCTGCCAAATTAAGTGTACCAACTACATTAGTCCTAATTGTTTGAGTCTTGTGAGACTCACACCAATCAACATTAGGCCTTCCAGTAATCCCAGCAGAATTGAACACATGGGTTGGTTGTGTTCTTATTATGTCAGCTAGCAAAGACTTCTTATCTTCCAGTCTTCCCCTCCCATACTCAAATTCTATTCCTTCATCCTTACAAAGCTTCCCCAACAACCCTCCAATCCAACCAGTCCTTCCATATATCAAGAATTTCAATCCAGATCTGTTGCTAACCTCACTGCATGATCTTGCCAGCCTTGTGTACCCATATTGAAAGAACCAAGCATCATCATTGGAGTGGCTGATGATTGAGATACTTGGGTGTGGGTGAAGTGCAGCAGACACATTGCCCCACCAATCTGGGTTCTTAGTGTACCACTCCATTGTCCTCTTTAGCCCTTCCTCCCAAGAAGTCCTCACATCCCACCCAAGCTTTTTAAGTTTTTGATCATCCAAAAAATACCTTTGGTCATTGAAAGGCCTGTCATGGACAAAACTTATACCCTCCTCTGGATTCAAACCAAACATCTTGCAAATGTCTGCCGCCACATCTAAGACTCCCCTTTCCTTTTTGGTCCCAATGTTGTAAACATGTCCAATCACCCCTCTGTGAAGTATTACATCAAATGCCTCAGCAACATCCTCACTATACAGATAGCTTCTGACATTGGACCCATTTCCATGAATTGGCAATTTCTCACCTTTCATGGCAAGGAGGATGAACTTTGGGATAAGCTTTTCTGGGTATTGATGAGGTCCATAAACATTATTGCCTCTAGTTGTTATTGTTGGCAACCCATAAGACCTGTGATATGCCATGACCAACATTTCAGCCCCTGCTTTTGTGGCAGAGTAAGGATTGGTAGGAAGGAGCTGAGAGGCCTCAGGATTGCCAATGTCAGTTTCCATGTCAGTCTCACCATAAACCTCATCAGTACTAACATGGATGAACCTCTTTATGCGCTTTGTTACCTTGCAAGCCTCAAGAAGCACATGGGTGCCATAGACATTGTTGTTGGTGAACTCAAAGGAGTTCCCAAAGGAATTGTCCACATGGGTTTGTGCAGCAAAGTGCATTATGGTGTCAATCTCCTCAGCAATCAAGAGGTGGTTGACAAGGTCAGCGCAAGCAATGTCACCCTTTATGAACTTGAAGTTGTAAGAGGATCGACATGGCTGAAGGTTCTTGAAGCTAGAGCAGTAGTCTAGCTTGTCAAGAGCCACAATCTTGTAGTTGGGGTAGTTCTTGATTAGCCTGTTGGTCACATGGCTGCCTATAAACCCTGCTGCACCTGTTATAAGGATGTTCTTTGGTGTATATGGGGTTGCTTCAGATACCATATTTGTAGCCTTCTCTCTCTCTAGCAGTTAGTCCTCTGCTACCACTGAAATCATTTATCGAATAACAACATTATAAGAAACTAGGACATTATCAACTCATTAACATATATCATAGCACTGCAAGTCTGCAATCATTTGATATGTTTGTCTTGGACCTGTTCGTTCCTAGTTACATACGAAATTTCAATATATAAACCGCATTTCATTACCCCAAAAAGCCATTTTTCCATTTCTTAAAAAGGGGTTGAAACAAGACTCTCCAACAGACCCTTAATCTTCTAAAATTATGATTGACAATATTTTCGATTATTATACATCATAATAATGTTGTTGATTAAAAGCTAGAAATGTAATCCTACCATCAAGATTAAGCAATACAAATGATCTACATTCTCTGACCAAGATTTATACATAATCTTCTTTGAAAAATGGAATCTATTTTCGATAAAATGTATGTATGTACCTACAGAGTACAGCCCACAGAAACCAAAAGAATGCAGAATATACTTGTCTTTATACATAGAGATATGCATGTATACTTACAAGTGAAAAATGGCACATAGAAGTTATTCATGGAAGACTCCAAACAAAGAAGAGAGATGAGTAGCAATGAAGAAATGGGTTATGGAGGAAGGACGTAGTTAATTTGGTAAATTGGTTTGAGATCAAAATGGAAACAATGGATGGGAGATGAGAGATGCGTAATGGCCGGTAAGGTTAGGTCTGTTGGAGTTTTGACTATGACTATCTCTCTCTTTACTAACACGTGGTGCGCAATGCGCAAATGTTGTATATTGCATGGTATCATATTTTTTATCAAAACGTACCTCATTGTAGCAGATGGGTGCATGTAGTCTACGGTGTGTGAGTAGTATGGTAACATATTTCAACTCTTAGGTTTCAGATATAATAGGTAGTTTAACTTTATCATCCTAACCCAGGTTAGGTGAATTAGTTTAGTTGGGCTTAGGAGACTTGCTATAATCCCTTCTTTAATTCATGTGACAATATTTCGTAAATCATAAGACAATTCTCTCATACGGAAAGAAGCTGTGGAATAGATGCGGATGGTTTTCATTTTGTTTGTTTGGTGGGCCCCTTATCCAGAATTTGATTTTTGTTCCGCATGATAGCCTCTCACATGTTTCATATTTAAATTTGAACTAAGTGACACGCGTCAATCATCAATAATAGTGATAATGCTCACTATGATAAGAAAAATGAATCAGTCAACCTTCTATTACATCCCATTTGTATCTCTTAAGAGGGCCCCAGTTCTTTCATCCGACGACCCAATAGTTCCAACCCAGCCCATAGGCCCTAAGCCAACTCTTCAAGAAACTTCTTAAACAAATCAGCCTGCACCCAAAACAGTTGGGCTCAGTATATTTGACCCAATTTCATCACCCTCAAATGGATAACATAAAAATAATAGCTTTCTTTTTCGTTTGACGAGAAAAATAAATAAAAAATGGTAATAATTGTTTTTGTTTTTGTTGACATTAAATAAAGATTGAAGGTTCCGGTCGGTCCAAGGCGGCGGCGGAGGTAGAACTTATCTGATGATGTAGTTGTTATTAATTAGATGTTATTAATTACCGTTTGGAGTTGACTTTGTTTCTGTTTCGGGGACTCTAAAATTAATTACTATTAAATTCATTGTCTTGTCTATATGCTTCATCATGTCGGCACCTCCTCCCTATTTTCCTTTTCTTTTTTGTGTGGAGAAATATATTTTATATAAACTGTTAATAACTTAATTCAATTGTGTATTTTAAAAAACAGTTTTTCTAATCAATAATTTTGACTCAAAATTATTCACTGTTTAATTTTTTATCATACAATACAAGGTATGGGGAGTAGTGGGTACATTTGTTGAAGCTTTGAGGAGGTAGAACAAGGTGAATCAAACTAAGGCGAGGCAAGTTATCAAAAGGATAAATTTGGACCGTATTGAAAATATTAGTACACTATTAGGATATATGGAATATAAATTGATATTAGAACCATATAATAATTACAATGAAATCAACTTTGAACGAAATAGGCTGAAAATAGATACATGGTGTAGAACTTTGAACCATATAATAATTGTTGGATTAGCTTTGCATATATGATTGTATATAAATAAATATAGTAACTATGGTGTAGAAGATTGCATGGCATGCGGACGGGATGAGATGGCTCTTAAATTTACATCATGGTCTTTAATAAAAAAATTTGAACCTGTCAATTTAATAGAAAAAATTATGAAAGTTCATCTTATAGTCAAAGAAATTTAAACATATCATCTCAAAATTAACATTTGATAATAGGTGAATAATAATTTATGTATAATGTTATAATTTTTTAATGTGAAACAAAATGAACTTAATATTCTTATAATAATCAACTTTAAAATACATATATTATATGTGTGTTTAGAATATATACGTAGCATTTGACCAAATTAATTAAAGAATATATGTAACTTTTGCATTGAGTGCCTTATACTTAACTTATTACTATTATTGCCATTTTCCCAGTCATAACATGGATTTATTGACCGAGCTCGATCTTGAATTCAAGCTGACAGAAAGCATAAAATATGACAAATAGTCCAAATCACACATGACCTCCTCAAATCATTCTTGGCATCACATGGAAGCGAGTTGGCAAAACTTTCAAGTTGCTTCAGTCTTAGCTCGACAACAAAAATTTTGATCCCCCAATTATAAATAAATTAATAACGAGTACGTTATTTTATTATAAGA
The DNA here is from genome assembly GCA_003254885.1 of Purshia tridentata. NCBI lineage: Eukaryota > Viridiplantae > Streptophyta > Magnoliopsida > Rosales > Rosaceae > Purshia > Purshia tridentata. Next base: position 5,408 of record QANT01005858.1, on the reverse strand, counting down.
TGTTGCATACGAGGTTATATATGTCCATCAAATCAGATGTTATCTCCTTTTATACATGGTATACTATGTAAATTTTATGAAAATTAATACAAAAAATGCATGAATCTTCTCAATGTTTGATGCTGTTGTGTTGGTAACTTGGTACGCTGCTTTTATTTATTTATTTTGTATTGCAATTTGCATGCTGTTAGGCGGCGCACGATTGTAATAAAATACTTCATATTTATTTATATTAGTCATTCATATATGTGGGAACGATTTTTATAATAATTGTTGACGTGAAATTTGTATCACCTTTGATATATATATATAGTCCTTTTTCAGAGAGGGTATCTGCAAATTTCAAAATTTGCAGATGTCCGATAGAGCGTGGACACGATGCCGACACAAGCACATGAACCCGACTATAGCACATCATAATTAGCTGTAGCACATCTCAAAATCATATCGGCGCTATGTCGATGCTCTGTTAGACATTTGTAAATTTAAAATTTACGGATGCCCTCACCTGAGAAAATTCTTATATATATATATATAAATGTTCCGAGTCTTCAACCGGGAGTGAATAGCCAATGCCGGTTCACAAGGGCGAAGGATTGGTGCATATATGTCAAGGAGGCCATCACATCGATCTAATTAATATACAAGACGATCATCCAAATTTCATCTATTTTTTCGGTATGAGTAGAATCATTAATTCTCACCGTTAAAGTTGAATCATTAATTATATATATGATAATATGTATGTATGAACCAACTACTCATTCGTGGATTGATATTTCTAATTACATGCTGTTAATTAATTTTGGTAACCATCAAATGGATCCAGCGAATAGTCATTCATATAAATATATAATGGCATATTCATTTGCATCAATCCAATGAATTATTGAGTGCTTAATTAGCAGACGCTTCGAATAAATTATGTGATAAGAAGTAGTCAATCGTCTTCCATTTTTTCAATTTTAGCCTCTAGCGGTAGGCCTCTTCTTCACCCCGAAAGAAAGAGTTGAAAATAATTCAGTGGTTGACTTGGTGTTTGCAATCACAAAGGAAAGGGACAACCATCCACTTTTACATTTATAAATTTATATTTTGGTCTAATTTAGATTTGCTTATTCATAAATTTACTTCCCTAAAATTTACTTCTTCTTTTTTCACTTTACTCTATAAAAGTTAAATCTTTTTATTTTACTTTCCGAACTTTACAAATGACTCACATTAGTCAATTTTCATCAACTTCATTAGTCCAATTTATATCTCAACTTTGGTCTAATATTTGATTCATCTAATTTTCACTAAATTCAACAATTTTATACTCGTTTTTTGAAGTTATGAAAGTCTAAAAATAAGAAAAATTCGTACCAAATCGGGCCAGCCAGTTTGAAGTTCCCAGTTCTACCATCTTACTGTTTTTTGCTCACGTTTTTCCAAAATTTTAAAATTACTATTAACTTGGCCAAATAAAGTAAAATACTATATAACTAATTTTAGATATTTATGGACCATGAGTATGACCATTCATTACTGATGTGTTGATCAAGAAATACAGATTGCCAGTAACGGGTCCATGCAGCAATCGTAGAATAGTATGTCTTTTTTGTTTTGCTGTCGTAGCCTTTATCTTTTTTATTGAAATACCTCATCTTAAATTATTTAGTCTTTTAATTACACGTCTATATACCTTGACTTGTGAATCTTGCCATGTACAAGTGTTGACAACTTAATGCACATGATTAGGAAGAAATTTTTCAGTGTTAACTATAGTATTGCTATGTGGTATTTATATATTATAAATAAATAGATGACTAAATTTATGTTTATAAAATATAAAATTAATAATAAATATATATACATGTTATAATACAAATGTATTAATAACATCATGTAGTGGTATTTACGTCGCACCAAAAAATTAGTAACCCTTGAGGTACCATTGGGTGATCCAAATATTGTTACTTGTACCTACATACAAATAACACACCAAACATAAGATTTTTCTCTTTTGCAGATTGAAAAAAAAAAAAGAATGCAGACAACATATTGAGGTGTGTGCCCCTCCCCTCTGCACCTCTCTTCTTTCCGCACTTGTCTGATATCCACCTTCCGCAAGAGAGACTCTCTCCCAAACGTAAATTAGCTAGATTTAATAATAATGTTGATGCAAAAATCTGCTCGGACTTTTGCATACAACTTAAATGCGGATGGTTGGTGACGTGGCGAGTTGAGCGAGCGAGCGGATGATCCGAGCGTGCCAACTGGTTGCTATCTCGATCTCTTCCTGCACACTGAACGGAAAAAAGCACCGGTGTGGTACCGGCCGGAGATACTCCGATGGCAAAGTCAGAAGAGTGCAAGAAGGAGGATGCAAGAAGTGCCGGAGAACACAGCAAAAGCTTGGGAAGAAGATGAAGGAAAAGAGGTAAGATTTCTGGGTAAGTGTTGCCAGAGCTTGGGCTAGTTTTTTCAGATTTCTGTGTCTCTCTTTGCCTTATGGTTATGCTCTTACTTATAGGCAAAGGGATTGGGATATTTTGGCTGGCTAGTAGGTATGATCATGGCTAAACATAGGTCTTTAAGGGCTAAGTTTGCAGGATAGACTGGGTTACTGACATGTTCTTTCATTTAATGCAAGAGGGATGTCTGCAAGTTGCATGCATTAAATGGAAAGCAAGGCAGAGCAGGTAGGCCATAAATGCAAAGCATAGAGTTACCTTCGGAGTGTCAGGCGCAATAACTACGATCTGAGTTTGCGTTCGGCTCGGAATTGGATGAGTGGAGGTTGATCATTCCGATCCGAGTGGGACTTCCAGTGGTGACACATCTACGAGGAAGTTGAATATATCCAGGAACTATTCGGCTCGGAAGACATACGAATCCGATCCGAACAATAAGACGGAAGAGCTAACGAACAGAGTTCTGACGAAGGAAGACACTTGACACATTCCGATCCGAGCTCAGCATTCGATCCGAGATACCAGTGAATTTTGCAGATCCTGCTTCTGACTATTAGTCAACATGATTGGTTCGGATCGGATCCGACGGCATGATCCGATCCGATGAGGTTGTATCGATGGCCCATTGACATGGGTCGTGGGACGGAAGTCGAATCTGAGGTCCCATGTATTCAGAATGTTGACCGTTGACTCGAATGGGGGTGTTATCCCCGAACAAATAAGTAAAGAAAGTATGTAATTATTATCATTAATTCTGTATAATTCACAAGTTGCCGACTCTTATATATAAATTTAATTTCAAATTATCTGACAATAGAACATGCATATAAAAAAAGGAAAATTAAAACATTGCCCATAAATGCGTTACCCTATGCAGAGTGAGAGACATAATATATATATATATATAGGTGGTGTATGCACATGCAAGAGTGTATAGAAAGAAAGAGAAACATGGCAGCAAGAGCATTAAAACTCCATGTTGTATATTCTGCAAACGGGAAGTTCAGTTTGGGTTTCTACGTAAATTTCGATAACAGTTATCAGCTAGGCATATGGTGGCTGGGACGTTCAGATCTGCTATGGATCATTCCCAATCGATGCACACCAAGCGTACACCCAACATCATCAACAGAAGGACTACTTCTAACCTTGGACCAAAACAAAACATTGAAAGTTGCCCAAAAAGGTGGGAAGTATCCTCTTGTGGTTGCCTCAGCTGTTCCACAAACTACTAGTAGTAGTACTGTTGTGGCTACTCTGTTGAATTCTGGCAATTTTGTCCTACAAGAAGTCAACTTTGATGGGTCAACCAAGAGGGTTTTGTGGCAAAGTTTCGATTGTCCTACTAATATATACTCTTTTGCCAGGAATGAAACTGGGTATTAACAAAAGAACTGGCCGCACCTGGTCCCTTTCATCGGAGGATTGGCGCCTTGGTTGGGACCCCAGAGGACTCAGATTGAACATTAGCCGACGTGGGGTGGTTCATTGGAGCAGTGGAGTGTTTAGAGATGGAAGATTTGAATTTATATCACCTGATGATGTAGATGGGCTACCCATGTTTGATTTTAGCTTTGTTTCAAATGGTACTCACGACTACTTCACTTTTTCCACTCCTGTAGATCGAAGTGAAATATCACCGTGGGTGCTCAACAATAATGGGCGACTATCTGCATATGGAGGACACGATATTGCTCGAGCAGATCACTGTTATGGCAATAATACTGATCAAGGGTGCCAGCTGTTTAGCACTACTACTCCCGTAGTACAAAAAGAGAGGCCATCAGCTGGTAATTAAGTCTACTAATCTTAATTTTGAGCTAAAAATTCATCAATTTCCATATATATTAGGAAATCTTTTAAAACCTCTCGTAACAATAATCCTTTCTAAATCATGCTTTATCTTTTTATTTTGTACAAAATTCTTGCTTCTCCTACTTACAAATTTATATGGATAAGAAAGCCCTTCTTTTTTTTTTTTTTGGGCAAAGGAGATGAAAGCTCTTACACATATATAATTAGGAACTAAATATAACGACTTGTTTAAACATATATAATTAGCAAATAAAAATGACAATAAACTAAATATATTTCTCAATTAATGTAGATGCAAAGAAGCAGAGGATACGGATTGGCGCATCAATCGCGGCTACTTTATTCGGAGTGGTGCTTTGCATCTTGTGGTATCTTCGACCAAGACGAATTGAATTGTTACTTTCAGGTAGCTAGCTAGATTAATCTTTAAACACATGCAATTAATGAATGTAGGATAAGATGGATCGAATTTCACATCTTTGATATGGACAACTTGACAATTGTCGCAAATGGAAAATTTAATTTGATTTCCTACCATCTCTATTAATCTAAATTAATAAGGAAAAACAAGACAAAGATTGAGAAGGACTTGATGGCATCTGATAGATCAAGTGATAATGTCAGTGGGCTACAAAATCAAGATGTAAAGATGAGACATCATTTAAAAGTATGTAGCTATGAATCTGTCATGACTGCCACAGACAACTTCTCCAAAGAAAACAAGCTTGGTGCGGGTGGCTTTGGGCCCGTTTATAAGGTAATTAAGGTCTTAACTAAATCATTAAAGTTAATTGTTCTTTCTTATTATTAACTAATATTGAAAAGATGACTTATAGATGATCATGTGACATTTAATGGATCATAAATTTAGGGAATATTAATTTATGGGCGAGAAATAGCAGTGAAGAGACTTTCAAGATATTCCGGACAAGGAACATTGGAGTTTCAAAATGAAGTCAAACTCATATCTGAACTCCAACATATGAATCATGTTCAGCTTTTGGGATTCTGCATATATGGTGAAGAAAGGATGCTGATATATGAGTATATGCCAAACGGAAGTCTCGACTACTTTTTATTTGGTTGGGAGTTGGACTATGATCACTTGAATATGACTACTTTGTTTAATTATATATC